>MJUU01000912.1:553692-583062 GCA_002080025.1 Modiolus philippinarum
ATTTTATTTTATTTTACGAAAGGATATGGAGTAACTGCACATGAAACCATAACACATATGTAACTCAAACTGCAATGATTTTTTTGTGCTGTCAGGCCATTTCGGAATTTAATTCATCAGCAGCACTAGAACCAAAACATAGGAATACATAATTTAAAAAAAAATAAAATGCATATAACCAACCGAAATGCATGCTAGGCAACTTTCTTGTCCAATTTCCTCCAATTCTTAGCACTTTCTATTACCCCGTTTTTTCCGTTGCCATGGCAACGGTCGTCATTTTGAATTTTTTTCCTCTCCAAAATTCAATTCTATATATGCCAGGCAACCTTCCTGTCAAATTTTAACAAATTCTGAGCAATTTGAATTTTCCCGCCTTTTTTCTGTTTCCATGGCAACGGTCGCCGTTCTGAAAATTTTCAGTTCAAAAATTAATTCTATACATGCTAGGCAACCTTCCTGTCAAATTTTAACCAATTCTGAGCACTTTCCATTTTCATTTTGGAAATTCCAAGACTAAATGACACATCCTCTTATTGGCCTCATCCGTCATGTGAAGTGTCAAGTAGTTCCAACCATCGGTCTTGGAGTTCTGTCTCGGACAAGGACTTTTTCCCGGAAGATGCGGAAAAAGAATAATAACAAGTTATAACTGTGTTCGCAGAGCGAAACACAAAACTCTCCCATACGAAATCCTATATCGGGTTTTTGGGCATCATGAGACCCAGTTTCAAAAAAAAATTGGCAGGGATCCCCCTTTTAATCTAGGTACACATATTCCTGCAATCAAAAAACAATGATCAGCATAAAAAGAGAAAATTTTATTTTTTTATAGTTTCCATGGCAATCAAAAGCTGGACTTTACATTACAGCCAATTTCAGACCCCCTTTTAAAACTAAAGAATGGTGATCTGCTGATCACAATAAATGCCCCCGCCCATGGGCAATCCTAGTAGTTGCAGGAATAATCCAAAAATATTAGAATTTTCCTTCAAAGCAAACTCAAGTTATCATCCTGAAACCATAAAATTTAGATTTTGCCTAAATCAAGGGCAATAACTCTAGAAGGCAAAATCCGATCACGGTCAAAATCCAACTTGACCTGTATGTTATGGACAGAATTATAATAACAAAATATTAAAACTTTCCTTCAAAGCAAACTCAAGTTATCATCCGGAAACCATAAAATTTACAGATTTTGCTTAAATCAAGGGCAATAACTCTGCAACGCAAAATCCGATCACGGTCAAAATCGAACTTGACCTGTATTTTATGAATAGAAACATAATCCCAAATTATTAAAACTTTCTTTAATGCAAACTCAAGTTATCATCCGGAAATCATACAATTTAGATTTGCCTAAATTAAGGGCAATAACTCTGTACCGCAAAATCTGATCATGATCAAAATTGAACTTGACCTGTATTTTATAAATAGAAACATAATCCTAAAATATTAAAACTTTCCTTCAAAGCAAACTCAAGTTATCACCCGGAAACCAGAAAAATTTACAGATTTTGCCTAAATCAAGGGCAATAACTCTGGAACGCAAAATCCGATCACTGTCAAAATTGAACTTGACCTGTATTATATGAAAAGAAACATAATTCCAAAATATTAAAACTTTCTTCTAAGCAAACTCAAGGTATCATTCGGAAACCATAAAATTTACAGATTTTGCCTAAATCGAGGGCAACAACTCTAGAAGGCAAAATCCTATCACGATCAAAATCGAACTTGACCTGTATTTTATATATAGAAACATAATCCCAAAATATTAAAACTTTCCATCGAAGCAAACTAAAGTTATCATCCGGAAACTATAAAATTTACAGATTTTGCCTAAAACAAGGGCAATAACTCTGCAACGCAAAATCCGATCACGGCCAAAATCGAACTTGACCTGTATTTTATGAATAGAAACATAATCCCAAATTATTAAAAATTTCTTTCAAAGCAAACTCAAGTTATCATCCGGAAACGAAAGTTTGACGGACGGACGGACGGACAAGAGGAATCCTATATACCCCCACCTTTTAAGGCGGGGGTATAAAAAATTGGGCAAGGATTCCCCGTATAATCCATGTAATACATATAACTAAAATCAAAATACAATTATCAACAAAATCTAAAATTTTCTCAAAATTTGTATTTCTGGCATCGTTTCTATATTTCATTATTAAAAGGAATACTACTTTCATTTAACCTTTAAAACTTCACTACACAATAACTTTATTAAATTGATACTGTATGACTAACTTTATCATTTATGTAGAAAACTTCTACGCCGAGTTGCAATATCATATAATATATACCAAATTATCACATCTAAATAAAAACAATAATTTTTGATCAACTGTAAAATCATACGGCGTATTATCACATTTTGTCCATTTTCTATTGCTGCAGTTCTCGTTCGCCATGATCAAATGAGCCTTATACATAACTTACCGAACACAGAGGTCAAGAGCCGAAGTCCATGAGAAAAAAAAGTCAAATCAGGTAGAAACCACCGGCAAAATTGTCGACTACAATGGGACTGACTTTGTACAGGCACTTCCAAAGAATTGATGGGTAAACCAGTTTCATAACGAGCCAAACATCTCCCTTTATTGCGGTAGTGTCCGGTAGCAAGTCAACAGCAATTACCATTGAAAGGTCGTAGACAGTTAAAAGATATGATCATCTCAGTATTAAGTAAAGAAAGAATTTTATATAATCTATAGTTCGGACCGAAACTTCCAAATTTTTCCACAAGGGACTGATATCTATTAAGAACTTATTTAATGAATGACAGAAATTTTTGAAGCCTTGAATAATAAGGCGGACACGGAGAAAATTATGTCTGATCAGAGAGTCTTTATAATTTGTGCTAGCTCTTGTGTAACGAATCAGCTGTGAAACATACACCTCGTAAGCAGGAGAAGCTGGAATATTACAGGTCATGTTAGGGATACTTATAATTTTAAAGTTAAAATCGTCCCTTTTGTCGTAAATTTAGTACTGAGATGACCATTTTCGTCAAATTCGAAATGTAAATAAAAAAAAGATGTAGATTTGGTGGTTTCTGTCGTTTCCTTCATTTTTAATTCTGGTGGATATATTTATGGGATCCATTTAGCAAAAGATGGAAAGAACATCATCAATATATCTATAAGTGAAATTGAAGGATCTATCATCTTTTATTTTATGATCTTTTACGAGTCTCTGAAGAAATTCAGTCTGGTAAGAATATAAAAGCAATTCTGCGAGTAGATGTGCACAATTAGTGTCCATTGGTTTGCGAACTTGCTGTTGATATGTAGCACCTCCAACTGTGACAAATGTATTATCAACTAGAAAATCAAGCATACTGCACACCTTTTTTTCATATAAGCATATTTTTTATTTTAAATTGGTTTTTGAAAAAAAAACTGGACTTATAACCTAATACAACCAAAGTTTTTTGAATGAAACTTTTGATTTTCCAATTTAGTCTGACATGAGGAAGTGTGGTATACATGCAAAATGATTTGAGAGAATGCACTGGAGAAAATGGAATTTAATATTTTCCAATTAAGCCTTCAACTCTTTAAGTATCCACATATGATTAATGTCACAAATTGATAATCGAAAGAGAAAATTTAGTTCTGTGCTGGAAGCCATATTTTATTTTTCGACTGAGATGAGCAATCTTCATACAGGACCTTCCATTGCGGTTTTCAAAGTAGATGATAAAAAATATTGATTTTATCATTAGGTCCAAAATTTAACTACGTTCTGCCCTTTCGTCAATGATGTCAATGATTTTTATGACTCCCACTAAAGTTTGTCTGAATTTTTAAAGGATATGATCAAATGGGTCATTTTCAACCACTGAAATTGGAACAAGTGTAATTTGAAGTGAATGTGGACACAAGGAGCTTGACAAAAACTGTGGCATAAAAATTAGCCCTTTTGATTCCTTAAAGCTCAGAAACATTAAGAGTTTTGCCAAATTAATTGTTTGCTGTACTGCTGAAAGCCTTGGTCAAGAAGAATCTAACAAAATAGTCCAATTGAAATCCGATAAAAAATAAAGATTTTACGTATTTTCAAAATTTGAAAATTTGGCCCATTCGACCCCTTATAGCTCGAAAACAGTAAGAGATACTTCAAATCTGTTGACAAGCTACTAAAAACTCACACAACAAGAGGAATCAAAAGAGAAAATCCCATTGAAATCCGATGAAAAATAAAGATTTTACATATTTTGAAAATTTGTACAGTTTGTCCCTGTGACCCCTCAAAGCTCAGAAACGTTAAGAACTATGGCAAATCTATTGACATACAACTGAAAGCTTTTTACAAGAGCAATCCAAAGAAAAAAATCCAAGCGAAATTCGATGAAAAATAATAATTTTAGGTAATCTGCACATTTTCAGTTTTAGCCTCATTTGGCCCCTCATAGCTCAGAAAGGAAAAAGTTATCAAAAATATAATGGTTAAATGCTCTTTAAATTTTCATAAAGAATCCATTGAAAAAAACTGCATCAAAAATGAACTAAAAAATCATTTATCTCATGAACAGTACATGCGAAATGAAATTCGTTGACATATTACTGATTGGAAATTTCCTCTGGAGCACACTGTAAGAAACCTCATCAAAATCCTATAAAAAAATCTGCATTTAAATATATGCAAATATTTTGCCCTTTTTAGCCTATGATCACCTGGCCTAAAAGGCCATATGAGCTTTTGCCATCACTTTGGGTCCATCGTCCGTCGTCCGTTAACAATTTCGAAAAGCTTCTTCTCTGAAACTGCTGAGCCAATTATAACGAAACTTGGCCTGAAGCATCACCAGGGTATGCAGTTTCAAAATTGTGTTCGATTAGTCCGAAGACCAAACAAAATTGTTGCTGTTACTAAAAATAGAACAAAGGGGTAAATTGCTTCTTTTTTTGCAAATAAGTCAAAAACCGTTACATATATCAAAAATCTGACATGTGTTAAAAGTGACCACCATAGCAAGATCTACCTGTCCTGCAATTTTGAAGAATTTCCGAAAACCTGTCTTGTAGTTATTGCAATTTTTCCGTAAAATTTTCAAAATTTGTGCATTTTTTATTTCAAAAAGTGTAACAGATAGAGGTCAGGTGTATATTACAAAAAGGTTCAGCATATCAATATCTACTAACCCTAAAATTTTGAAGAAAATCCAAAAACCCTTGTAGGAGTTATTGCCCTTTTTCACGGAATTTTCAAAATTTTAATATTTTTCCTCTTTTATTTCCAAAACTATAGAAGATGGATGTGATGTGTAAATTGATAAAATGTGTGCCCTGCTGTGTTGATTTCAAAATGTTTGTTGACCGCCATTTTTAAAATGGCCGCCAAAGAAGGCGGGAAATTTCAACATTGTCCGAATTCAATGAAATTGGTTTCCAAAAAGGAATTGATGTTGCAACTTCAAAACCGATGTTTAAAGTTGTTCATTAACTGCAATTTTCAAAATGGCCGCCAAAAAAGGCGGTTATATTCAATATTATCCGATTTCAATGAAAGTTGGTTTCCAAATTGATATTGATGCCGTGACTTCAAATCGGTGTCGATAAGTGTTCGTTTACCGCCATTTTCAAAATGGCTTCCAAAAAAGACGGGAAAATTCAACATTTTCCGATTTCAATGAAAGTTGGTTTCAAAAAAGATATTGATGTTGCGACTTCAAAACCGGATTTAAAAATTGTTTGTTGACTGCCATTTTCAAAATGGACGCCAAAAAAGGCGGGAAAATTCAACATTGTCCGATTTCAATGAAATTTGGTTTCGAAGTAAATATTGATGTTGCGACTTCAAAACCAGTGTTAAAAATTGTTTGTTTACTGCCATTATCAAAATGGCCACCTTAAAGGTGGGAAAATTTAACATTGTCTGATTGCAATGAAACTGGTTTCCAAATAGATATTGATGTTGGGACTTCAAAACCGGATTGATGGAGTTCGAGCTACCAAAGTTTGAGGGACTGCAGTTCAACTGTATAACTTTAAATGGTAGCTTGATTGTGGCAACTGAAAGCCAGTTGAGCGATACAGGCCTGGTTTGAAAACCTCTCAAAGACTTTCTTTTGTGCCAAAGAATATTGTGTTAAAATTTCATAAGGATTGATCCACTGGCACTTAGGTTATTGACCAAAAACAAAAGTGTTTACAGACAACAACGACGCCGACAGCACCATTCCATTATACGACCTCAATTTTTTTGCCGTCGTATAAAGATATGGTTCTTAAAACAGAATTCCAAAAAGTTTTTTTTTTTTTTTATTATTATGATTATTATTATTAGTTTCAGGAAAGTAAATAACAAAATACATTTGTACTGAAGTAACTGTGAACTTGGTTTCTGCCTATGTGCATTTCGACAACTTATGTCTCTTCAGGGCAGATCAAATCAAAATATTTGAAAATATGCGTAAAAACTGACAGAGAACAAATTTTCAATACGATCTTAAGAGGAAAACCAACTCCAGATAAGGACGGAGCTATGCAGAAAGAAGATATTTTTAGGTTTAGCCAAATTTTCTTGAATTTAGATATTGAAAGTTTTCAAATAAAATCTTATTCGGGCCAGCAGCGAAGTACTGGCTACTCGGTTGGTGTATACTTTCGGTAACTAACAATCCGCTATATGCGCATTTCGACAGCTTAATTCTCTTCAGTGCAGTAATGTAAGTTCGACAATCCAAGGACAATGGCAACGTTGGAAAAACAAAGAGACAAAGACACAACATGAGTACGGTACAGACAAGAAATGGAAGACACACACACCTATACAAAAATGAACACCACGGACCCAATAAAAAAACTATGGGTGAGATCAAGGTGCGACGGAAAAGTGAGCATCTCCTGCTTCTTATAAGACACCTGCCGTGCTGAACATGTCAACTCAGGCAGAAAAGTCGAGTCCGGTAGAGGAAAAACAAACTTTTGGTGTTGTTCCAAATGTTTTGGTTCGATCTGCACTGATGAGACATAAGTTGCCGAAATGCGAATATGCAGAACATAAATTAACAGTAACTTCGGTATTTTGTTATTTGTCATTTGGGAAACAGATATCCCAGATCGTGTCGACCTTAAAATTTCTTTAGTGATGATCTCAAGTCATGGGCAACATACCCTTGCCTAAGTAGCCTATTTGTAAGCAACCGAACTCTATCGAGGTTGCCAGTGTATCGACCCTTGAGTAGCGAATGAGTTTGGAGACGTAAACTTCATATACCGGTGCTTTTGGAATGTTGCTACGAAGAAAAGGAAAGTTAACTATTTGAAATGTGAAGTCATCACGTTTGTCATATAGCCTAGTAATGTACCTCTGTTGTCAATTTCTAGATTAAATTCAAGGAACGAGGTGAATGTATCCATAGTGTCCTTAATTTTGAGCTCTTTTGATAGATAAGAAGAAGAAAATCACCAAGGCGAGGGTTGATTCGTGATAAAAAATCATCTTTATCACGGAAACTGAAATTCAAGGCCTGAGCCAGTTTTATCTTTATTTTGAAGAAGCCATTCGAGGAATTCAGCTTCATATGAGTGAAGAAACAGATCGGATAAAGGGGTTCACAGTTCGTGCCCGTTGGAATTCCGATAGTCTGTTAAAAACAAGTCCTCCGAATTGTCGATCAGAAACTCTAACATTGTAATGACTTCTTCCTCTGTATATTTTTTCTGTGATTCTGAGGCGTATTTCACAAAGTATGATTGTTATCTGCCTATAACAATTTACTTATATCTTCGTTCGCCTTCTTACAGGAGAAACATCTATGAAATAAATCTTTCAGCCGTGATTTCAGTTGTTTATAAGGAATGGTAGTATCAAGTATGGAGAAGTCAAAAGTTTTAATGCTGTTACAGTGTGATAATGATCTCGATGTTAAGATGTCAAGCAGATCTTTACAGTTTCTAGCTCACCTGCCTAATGCCAGGGTGAGCTTTGCCATCACTTTGCGTCCATCGTCCATCCGTCCGGCGTAAACGTATCATTCAAAGTTCTTCTCGTCTGACACTTCTTGGCCAATTGAAGCCAAACTTAATAGTCCTTGGGTGGTCCCTTACAAAAAGGTATTTTTTTAGGTCCTCGCTATATCCAAGATTGCCGCCAGCGGGAACATTGTTTTTAACATTGAACCCTTTTTGAAAACACATTTAAAGATCATTCCTCTGTAACTGCTGAGCCAATTGTCAGCAAACTTGGCCACAACAGTCCCGAGGTGGTCCCCAACAGTATTTTTCAGGTCCTTGCTATATCGAAGATGGCAGCCAGCGGGAAACATTGTTTAAACATTGAACCCTATGGGAAAACACATACATAGATCTTCTTGTCTGAAAATGCTGTCCAGTTGGAATCTAACTTTGCTTCGATAGTCCTTAGGTGGTCCAATACGAAAAAAGTTTTTTTTTCATATAGGGCGATGGATACCAGCAATAAACATAGATAAACATTGGACCCTATGGGAAAACACATTCAAAGATCTTTTTAATTGCAACAGCTTAGCTAATTGGAACCAAACTTGGCCACAAGTCCTTGGTTGTCCCCTTCAGAAAAAAGAACTAAACTTGAACCCAACTGAAGCATTTTTCAAATGTATTGTCTGCTGAGACCACTTGGCAAAATGGAACCATGGTTTAATTTAGATCAGATAACAAAGACTGGCAATGTAGGCCAGAGTCCAGGTGAGCGATACAGGCTCTTGAGAGCCTCTTGTTTAATATCCACATTTCATTTTTGCCACTTCTTGAAAAGCTAGTATCACAATATTTTTGATGGCCCTCTTTTACGGCTGTCAAGATGGATGTTAGTAGCTTTGAAATAGGTTTTGTAGAACATTTAGCAGATCAAGCGATGTACGGTTGTTTGTATTGGCATTTTTGTAATTTTGGTACCCATTACAAAGAAAGGAGATCAGATCAAATCAAATATTTGGAAATCCATAAACCGATATATATGTAAAAGTTAATAAACCGTATTATGTGTGAAAGTTGATTATTTGGATCTAATATTAAAGCCAAAATCAGCTAAAGACAGAGGAAGATACTCCTAAGTTTTTACAAAGTTTTTATAAATCCAGTTTACGGTGCTTTACTACTATTTCTTTACATACCGGAGATCAGTAGTGATCAGCGGTATATATTGTTGTTTAATTATACAAAAGAGTTAATATTGACAGCTGTATTGGTAATATTTTTCCACTTTCAAGAATATAAACAAAATGTACTTTTATTGCTTTGTTCGAAAAAATGTAACTTTTATGCCTTTCAACATTCAAAGTCAAAACTTTTTAATTTTCAGAATATGACCATTCCATTTCTTCAATAATGTATAAGGAACATCGCCTGTCTTGCGCTTTAAACATACAACAGATGAAGAAAAAAGAAACCATCTCCGCTAGCTCAGGTGTTCTAACTTAATAGCAACTGAGATATCCTGACAAGAATATATTACACAACATTAAAAGAAAAAAATTTAATGTTTTATTTCTGTGGACAAAATAATTGAACGGGTGATGAAATAATTTATTAAAGATCTACAAATGTAATTATGCCACACAAATTAGAATAAATGCATAACACTCTAGGGTTCCTATGCATAATCACTGCCGAGAGGAAGATAAACTGCTTGAGGCCAATAATTGAATGAGAGAACTGACATAAAAATTGATCTGTAGCTTAGAGAAAAGCTCTAAATCAAAGAAAAACAGTATGTATCCCGTTATGATTCAAGATATAAATACCACTGAACTTTTATTTTCATTACAGAAGTGACCTTAAGGCTTATTTAAAAGGTTTTTCTAAAAGACAATTACTGCCATTGTGATTACAGACAAACAGCGAGACGGTTTTATTTTAGTCGGTAGTATCTTAATAGCATAAAAAGCAGACACTAATGGAATCAAGTTCCCCAATGAAGTTACTGTCATGTTATAAAATTAAAATCATGAAGTATTTTTTTTTCTAGTATCACTTAAGCATCAGATCAGAACAATTTTATATTACAGAGTTCAATAAAACAGATAAAGGCAAATAAATAACTAAATAGAAAAGTTACTATAAATTTGATTTCTGAGATGGCAAATTTCTGAAATTAAAATCGAATCAAGGCATTTTGGGAGATGAAATACCAAAAGTTGCATAATTGAAGCAGATAGAGAACAAAAGACCTGCATCAACCAACTGATAAGCAAATAGTCATCTTAGGACAGATCTTTACAGGTACACATACCCTTTTTTAATGAAAAACATAGTTGTAAAAAATTAAGGTAATGAAAGATTTCAAATAAAATCAGTTGTGCAGCAACCAATTAAATAAAAGGAGATCACAAGAAGCATCTACAATGACTGGAAATAACAATAACATGCCACAATCTGCTAGGACAATGCAAAGAAAAGACACAAATAAGGATAGCCGCAGTTGGTACCGGCACTGGCAGAAGTCAGCTGTTTATGGGCAGTTAAACGTCCGATTTTAATTCCTATTTCCCAATTTCCCATAGTATAATAAACATACGAATAAAACCCATTTTAGGTAAACTACTAACTCAATGACCACAACCTTGAAAGAGGCAAAATGTAATCATGAAAGAGGGTTCAATGAATGATCGCCGCTAATCTGCAGGCTAGCCCAAATAGCCCGGTCAGGTAAAACACTGTCGCCTTACGGAGGAAAGATCAAACAAAAAACTTCAAGAGTGCTGATCGTCATATCTGATGAAGAACATCAACTAATGATATGGTATAATACTTCTTACATTAAATTCATTTGAGTTTGGAGGGCATCAATCCAGAGCTCTATGGACCTCTGAATCCGAAATCGAATTTGGCCGGGTCACAAGTTTCTTGGTTAACAAATCCAACTACTTTTTTTAAACAACGACAGTAGAGTACCGAAGGAACAAAGGAGTGGCATTTTAAAAACTCGAAGTCCAAAGATATGACATAGAACGAGAGCACAGAAAACAACGAAGCCAGACAGCCCCAAAGCACAGAAACAAAAAAAAAAACACAAAATTCCAAATTGTTGTTGGATTGCCTACACGGGAAGAATAACACAGTCACCATGGCTTAACTATTTGGAATCACGACAGTGGAGTTTGCTTAGCTTTGTTTCTGGATTTCCTGAATTGTGTGAAGAATTATTTGTTCTGCAACTTCCACTGATCAATTCATTAAATTATAATATTTCTCCATTGTAGCATGCTCTTTACTATTGTGTTTATCGGTGTCAATAATTCAAACAAAAATGCTAGGTCATTTGTTTCAAATTGCTCTACAAGCAAGGAATTCGGAGGTATCCCTGCATGAAAAGAGCGTAACGTGCATAAAGCGAAGTTACTGTTTTAAAAATAGTATGGTCATGTTAAAAAGGTATTGCATTACCTCTAAAGACATATAGTCGTCATCATGCTTTATATCCTCAAAATGTCGAAACAGTGATATTCTGCCTGCAGCTTCCATATTTGTACTAATGCATACCAGAAATATATAAAGTAGTGAATTGTCAATTTGTTGATGTTAATTAAAAACTTTGTTCAATTACTATTATCTAAATTTATGTAAATTATAAAACCAAAGGATTAACTCCCTCAATACTGATTATTCGGATTTCGTTTCGTTTTATGCATTTTAAACATTTTTTTGAAATTATGGATTTCCTTTGTTTGGGTTCTAGTGCTGTTGATATGGAATACATTTCCGTAATGGCCATACAGCTCATTAAAATTATTGCAGTTAGAGTTAAGTATGTGTTATTGTCTCATGTTCATTTACTCCATATCCTTTCGTAAAATATTTAAAGAATATGACATTTACTGACCATATGATATATTTAAGTTGTCTCATTGGTTTCAGATTTGCATGTAAAAGTCACCTCTGCGCTGGGGGTTTGCTTTTCATAAAAATCTAACATCACACCAAATATTCTAATCCTCACTGTTTTAACATGCTCGTTTTCATATTTTGTTCCATCACAGACTATCAACAACTTTAGCTTCATTCATACTGCAAACACAATACGAGTTTCAATTTCCTGTCGTAATTCTAGTCATATATCTTTTAAAATAAAACGTGTCAAAGATTGATCTAGACAAAATCATCTGGACTGACTTACAAAAACTATACGGAAGTAAGGTACAATTGATCTTCATATCAGTTATATTGAGTTATATTCAGTTATATTGACCAACAATTATATTCAGTTTATTTATTCGACAAGGAAAAACATTCAAGTTTCTTTGGTCAGTTTAGTTGACCATGGCCGCTATAGTAAACCACATAATACCAAAGTTGCTGTTAATTTGGATTCTGTATATGTGCATTTCAAAGCTAATGTCTCTTCAGTGCAGATAAAATCTAAATATTGGAAATCCATATACCGAAATATGTGTAAAGACTGATTGATGGAGAACAAATTACCAATAAGATGTAAGTAGAAAAACCATTGGTGTGTCTGCAATTTTCATCCGGCCATCTTTGAGGATAAAAAATCCCAAAGCAACAATACATCAGTATCAAAATAGCCAAAAAATGTAACGGTATGTTTTAAATGGATTCGATAGCCAACTTAGCATTCGACTTGCTGATTAGTTCTATGTATTTGTCTTACATGTATGTCAGTTTAATCCATGTTAATTATGTTTAGTTGATGTTTGAAATGAATTACATAAATCATTTAAATCCAATCTCAAGCTTTACCAATTCTTTAATGACGGTTTTAAAATTCCATTTTTAAAAATTATGAAAATGGTTTAGATAACTTAACGGTTTAGATAACTAATTGGAATTAGATTAAAAAATGACGATGGCCAAAACTTGGTTGCTCATTTATATTTGTCATATTTGAGACATTAAAAAACTCTGTTGAAATGGTAAAATTATAAGTGATAGTTTTTATTGTCTTAAAGCAACCAAATAACGAATTTTAAGTTGCCTTTAGTTCTACAAATATATTTTCTGTTGCTATGTCAAGACTTGCACTTTTGGAAATTCCTTTGTTTTACACACAATTATTGGTTATTATACATTGGTAGACAGAGGATTACTGTTATTAAAAATTCTTATTTCGGCTTACATAAAGATAATTGGCATCTAGTGAATAACAAGCACGCAATAGTAACATTAGCAATTCATCATCGTCCAACAATTTAGACTTGAATGAATTAAACCTCTTTACGTGAACTCACTCGTTGGCTTTGCCTTCTCGTACCCTTAATGTATTGATGTATTGAATTTGATATCCATGACAATTTGAATAAAAATGTCATTGTATTACATTTTAGGTTAAACTAGAAAAGTAACGATGTTTGGGTTAAAGTTATATTGTGATGAGAATTGTTTTGTTTTAGTAAGAAAGGACAACCTAAGAAAGTCATACAAAACATATATGCCTGTTACCAGAAGGAAGATACAAATACCCAGTATATCTGAATCATAATCGTCAGGTGCTCAAGGATGTATTCTGGTGATGTTTCAGTGTCGTCGAAATCTCGTTTGGAAATTGTTTTAAAATTATTTATATTTTATGTACAATACCAATGAATTAACAAAAATGATGTTTATCTCTAAATTGTGTCAAAAAATATTCATTTCTATTAAGTGGTTTCAGAGTAATCTCAAATTGAAGATTAATGTCCAAATTGGCTGTAGAACTCATGTCAAATGTTCACAAAATTGGAGTTAGGTTAGAAAAAAAATTTATGAGAAAAAATATGCACTTATAATTTATTTTTGCTTTTTTATAAATAGTATTATATATTTTTTGCAATAAAAAAATCACATACAAATGAAGTTTAAGCCATTATCTGTTTAAAAAATTTAGAAAATCTACATTTTTATGGATATATGGAAACGCTGAAATAACCCCTAAAAAGCATGAAAATATGACAAAACTTTCTTATAGAAAAACAAACGTATGATTTTTGGGACTAATTTGTTCATTCCTTCTATTTACAGCTTTTCAGAAAGTATAAAAAAGTTAAATACCCTAAGCTAAATTTAGTCAATGAAAATACTCTAAAAATTTGGGCAAAAATGCCTAAAAATGCGTAAAAGTGCTAAAATTGGTCACTTTCAAATAGCTGTAGCAAAATAATTTGCACAGCAACCTGTGGTTTTTTTTCTTTTTATATTTAATTTATAGGGTAAGAACATTGCAAAAATCAAGGTTTGAAAAAAAGTTAAATACTTTAAAACTTCTCACCAGGGTACATCATTAATGTGACGAAAGAAGGATATTTGAAATCCTAATCTTTTTTTACACGTCACCGAATTTCTCAAAGATATTTAGTAAATCTCTCAATCAATATTGTTTAAAAATTTGAGTGAAAGATTAGTCCTGAATAAAATGAACTTGTTCCCTTTTGTCCTTTATATTATCGATTATTTGTGTTAACAGCAAGTGCATTTAATTTTGTTCGCTTCAAAGTTATGCAATCTCAATTGAAAATTCATAACTCATAATACCGAAATAATAAGATTGCAAGAAAAATATGACTAGTAAGGTTTTTCCCAACTTGCCAGAAGTAACAAGCATAATTACATGCGTCAAATTTATCACATTAAATACTTAGCTCTCGGAACATTGGTATAAACGGCAATTGCATGCAGTTTAAATTGTTTTTACGCCTATTTCAAACATTTTAGGAAACTACTGAACATGCTAAACGATACATTTGGTATTTGTTAGTATCGTTATTGAAATAATCACGCTACAAATTGATATGGAACTGTCTACTTCAATTTAATGTAATAGCTGGTAGAAGAATATTAATACTAGATTGAGTAAACACATTTAAGTTCATTATATAATCATTTCCCATGACAGGAAAAAGTAACTGAAGAGAAAGAAATATTATGCCATCGTTTAAAGTAAATTATTACAAAATATGTTTACCTTGCTTCATGGTTTATATGTGATACTTGTATGATAATTTCCCTGTATTACGTCAAATGATCAGAATCTAAGGCGAAAAATGTTAATCTATTGTTACTTATAACTATCATAGGAAATTTAATAGCAAAATAAATCTCGTTCCAACTAAAAAGAAGGATGAAATCACCCTGGTCGAGAATTCAGTAAAAAGCGATTCCATATAACCAAAAAAAATTGATTGATTTTTTTATTTAATTTTTTGATTGATTGATTGATGTTTTACGCTAACTTCAGTAGTATTTCAGCTATATCGTAGCAGGTTCTGTTGTAACCAAGAGAAAGCATGTTGATATAGATTTTTCACGTAAAGACAAAAGGAACGTCTTTCTTACACAAACTTTCACAGTTGACGACGCGTCGTTTAGCAGGCTGTAGTAGTAAGAGTTTTGTGGTTATGCCACTCAACTTTATTCCAGAGCATATTCCTATGCCAAATTTATCCCTTCACGTGTGCGACATTTTGGTAGGAAATTATTTACCATTGTTTGTAACCTAAACGATCGTCTAGTTCCTATTGTATAACAAACTTAGCAATCCGAGTCATTTGTATTGGTGGTTTAAATAACAAATAGGTATAGCTCTGTCGCAACATATATTGATTTCGTCAAATAATCAAGCAATCAAAGTGCCTCTCAATTGGAGCCTTAGAATATTTTTCCAGTTGTATGAAAACTTGAATATCACATGCAAAATATTTTCTTTAAATCATGCAATTTTGATAATTACATAGAGAGCTTTCTTTTTAGTGTCCATATTAAATATGGTCCCAGCTGTTTTCATCAAAATGTCCAAGGAAACGTGAGAAGGAGATACAATTTGATTGTTTGATAAATGGAGAAAAGCAAGTCTTCAAATCTTTTAAATACATGTTGCTGAAATGATATATCAATTGTTAACTTAAAATACAAAAGTACCAAAGTTGCATACTAAACATAAATTTCGTTATGCTGTACACGTGTTTCAACGAGTTAAACTTATAGATTACAAATATTGCTAAACTGATTACACAAAAGGAACTACTATACCTGTAAAGGTTATTGACAATGGACAATAAGCAATGTAGTGTTAATACATTTCCATGATCTGAAAGTTTCCATACAAATGCAATGTAATATATAATGTTTTTTTTTCTTTTAAAAGATGACCAAGCTATTCCCGTGTTCTAAATAACCATCAAAAATTTAAGAAATATGTTGCTAATAATAAAATCATCTTATTTTCACAAGATGTTTTAAATATTTTACGAAAGGATATGGAGTAAGTGAACACGAGACCATAACACAACTGCAATTATTAAATTGAGCTGTATTGCCATTTCGGAAATTTATATTCCTCATCAGCAGCGCTAGAACCCAAACAGAGGAAATACAAAATGTTTAAAATGCATTTAACCAAACGAAATCCGAATAATCAGTAATACCAAATAAAGTTAAGGACAAAATTACGATGGAGGGAGTTAAAAATTACGTTTTAGAATTTACATAAATTTTGATAATAGTAATCGAACAAAGTGTACATATGAGATATAATCTCATGTACAAGTACACCATATCTAAGAAAAATAAAGAGCATACACCTCCAACACGGGGAATTGTTTTATCATCTCCACACTGCATTAAAAGACAAACTACTATGTTAAATATTTTACGAAAGGATATGGAGTAAGTGAGCATGAGATCATAACACATGTGTTAACTTCAACTGCAATAACTTTATTGAGCTGTAAAGCCGGTTTAACCCATTATGCTTCTGAAAAGCCTATACCATGTCAAGACTATTGCAGTTTAGAATTTTTCTAGTGGTTTTCCAACTACCTTGTCTTTTTGCTCGTTGGATTTTGGCTCCGGAGTCATGGCACGGTAATTTTGTTGTTACAATTTCTCTTCAAAAAGACACAAGTTGAATAATATTGAGAAAATATTACTTTATAAAACTATTAGAAGTAAAGCTTATCTCATAGCTTCAACAGAGCACATTACAATAAATGAAACGGGTACGCATCACGTATTGCAAGCAAGCTTTATATCCCTGGAAACTCTGGATAGATGCAAACCATTGTATTGTATATAACTTAGTCATCCCATGATTCTTCAACAAATGAACAGGCATACACATTTGCAAAGTGCATGTGAAGAACACCACCGTTTCTATGAAAGATAAACTTAACAGGTTTACATATTAAGATTTTTTTTTCTTCACATTAAATTTTTGGTCTTTCAGTTTGTTTATTTTTTTCACTGATGAGACATATATTGTCGAACTCTTTAACTAGTGCCCTTTCTGTATTAATTTAATTTTTGGAGACTATAGTTAGTATATGGAATGAAATAAAAAGTGAAAAACAGGAAACATCACAACGATTGAATATTACAATTACATTCTGCCGGCGAGTTACATAGGAAAAACTCAAATGAGACAAAAGACAAAGGTAAATAACGATGGAAACTCGGGACAGCCGGGTTAAGGAGTGCACCATTATAATAAAAGGTTTCATCAAGTCTCTTGACTTAGCGGCCGTTGGATATCAAACAAAATTATTTAGACAAATTACGGATGGAAAAAATTTAAAAAAAATCCAAGATAAGATAGATAGCAGTTCTTAAGTACGAATAAAGATCAAAAATTAAGATCAAAAATTAAAGTATGAAATAGCTGATAGAGAACGTCGTTAAAAAGGCATGAATATGCCGTTTGGCTAAATAGGAATTAGTGGAGGAAAAAACTTTGTCCTGGCTGAAAATCACATTAATCAAAGTTCAGTACAATTTCCCCTTAGATGTTGGTATTTTCCTTGAATTGTAATTGCATCAATAAAGCATGGTTTCGAATCACA
This sequence comes from Modiolus philippinarum, assembly GCA_002080025.1. Taxonomy (NCBI): domain Eukaryota; kingdom Metazoa; phylum Mollusca; class Bivalvia; order Mytilida; family Modiolidae; genus Modiolus; species Modiolus philippinarum. Next base: position 571,463 of record MJUU01000912.1, read on the forward strand.
TAATGACAAAACAAACAAAAAAATTCGAACCTGACAAAGTCAGAGGATAAGTGTTTTTCGGGTATCAACATTTTTAAACTACATTCAGTAACAGAAGCGCATGATCTTCCTCTAAATATGGTGAATTGCTTCTTTGAGAATAGCATTTGTATATCTAAATTCCTGAGAAGTAATAAATGTTTGATATAATTTGATATCATTAATGTACTGCCAATATGCAATTGCTTTTGTTTACTATTCAAAAAATGAAAATTAGATGAAATTGATAAAACAAATTTAATCGTACACTAACATATAGAGCGTTCTCTTAGTGAATAGATATTTGATTGGTGATTTCATCCACGTGGTCGTAAATTATATAATTTCTGAAAACATTGTTTACTCCGGACCAACACCGTTAATTGTGATGTATATGTTCCAACGACAAAAAGCAATAACATTGATTGAAAACTATTATTAAATATTTTGTTTTATTGCCCCTTATGGTAACACCACCTGCACTATGTCCAGCGCTCTATACTGCTTGGCCACCTATTCTTTATAAATATACAGCTTTCAGTAACCGGGTCAGCCATACGTCCTCGTAGGAAATGGCGGAAATTACAAAATTACCGAACAGAGTCCTGAATAGCCAAAGTTCATGCGACAAAAAGACAAATTGGGTGAAAACCACCAACAAAAAACAATTGTCGACCGCAGTTGTCCTTAAACCGGTTATATGGTGCACCAAACCTCCCCTTCCGAAATCTAGCTAGTTGTAACATAGTAGTCGATGAAACAGTGTGGTGGAATGGAAATAAATAGAAAAAGGAAAGGATTGCAACAAAAAGATGACAATAGAATGTGGGTTCAAATCCAGTTGTTGGATTTTCCACTTTGTTCACTTTGTTCAATTACTATTAACTATAAATTTATATAAATTCTAAAACCGAAGGATTAACTCCCTCCATCGTAGTTTGGTCCTTAGCTATATTTGATATTACTGATTATTTGGATTTCGTTTGGTTTTATGCATTTTAAACATTGTTTTTATAAAATTATTGATTTCCTTTGTTTGGGTACTAGTGCTGCTGATAAGGAATGAATTTCCGAAATGGCCATAGAGCTCATTGAAATTATTGCAGTTGGAGTTAACATGTGTTATGGTCTCATGTTCATTTAATCCATATCCTTTCGTAAAATATATAAAATACATAGACAACACAACAATTGATGTCACTTGTAAAAACATGTACTTACAGTGGAGCGTCGATCGCACCAAATACAATAGCTCACACTCCATGGATGTTCCATAAAAAATATAGCTCCTAAAAATTAAGTTTCCAATATAATTCAATCATGATAGTTTGAAGTTCCTTTAACTCGAACTGTTTTCATCAGTCCCTTCGAAGGATGCCGGAGCTATGAAAGTTCGGCTGTACAAATGACATATTGCTCCTAAGGGTAATTTTTATTACCATTGTTCATGACATGCTCTGATAGTACTTTTTGTTGATGTAAATTACCAATTTAGGAGACAGTATCTAATTTTGTTAGTCGGAACCCTAATATTCACAAAATTTCAAAGTTTCTAGGGGCATAACTGCAGAACCCCTTGAACCTCTGAGCCCAAAATGGAAGTTGACCTGGGTTTAATGGTAAACAATTTTCATACCAAGTTTGCAGACTGTATGCTGTTTCTGTAACCAGTTATCAGTCGGAAACCCTAAAACTCACAAAATTAAAAAAGTTTCAAGGGGATAAACTCCAGAACTCCTTATACCTCTGAACCTAAAATTGAACTTAACCTGAGTTTTGTAGTAAACAACTTACATACCAAGTTTGAAGACAGTATGTTATATTGTTTAAAAGTTATCAGTCGGAAACCCTAAAATTCACAAAATTTCAAAGTTTCAAGGGGCATAACTCCAGAACCCCTTGGACCCCAGAACCCTAAATCGAATTTGGCTTGAGTTTTGTAGTAAACAACTTACATAAGAAAAAGAAGGGAAACGGGGAATGTGTCAAAGAGACAACGACCCTAAGGGGAGCAATAACAACTCAAAGCCACCATAAGATCTTCAATGAACGGTGAGGAAACCCAACACCCAACGGTAGGTCGGAGTTGACCCCTAAATAAAAGAGTAATCAAGTTCAGCGAAATAAGCATCTTTCTAGACTCCGATAGACATAAGGTGAACTACCTAGAAAACAGACAAGACACACAAAGGCTTAATAAATTTGCTGACTTAGGACAGGCGCAAACCTGCTGCGGCGGGGTTAAACTAGTTTTATTGGGCCCAAACCTTCCCCCTATACATGCCAAGTTTGAAGAAAGTATGTTAATTCGTTCATAAGCTATCAGTCGGATAGTAGAGAGGTTGAGATCTCAAACTTGTACGGGTACGATTACGTGAAACGTGTTTTTTTTCTGTCTACGTCACCAGCCTTGGTGTGTCACGTGGTTTTTATTGCCGTCACACGTTTACTGCAACGGGTGGAATCGCTTCTACAAGTAGGTAATACCCGTGTGGGTTTTGCATGTTTATCTAGTCTTGCAAACCAGTCAAAATATTACTAATAGTAACTAAAGGTGCCATTTCATCATTTTCATTCAAAATGTAAATGTTTATTTTTCCAAATATTACAAAATTCGCAAATGAATCGACCAAAGATTTTTAGCGGGAATTGTGAAAAAAATGGCGCTTACACTGTTTTTATTACCAGCGATATCATTCTTTTTATTTATTAGATCGAAGATTTTGAGCTTAAAATTTTGAAATTATTTGAATTTTGGCGCCTCAGAAGGATTGTGTGCAATCTTGCCGGATATGACATCTGAAAAATATATGTAAACATAACAGGTGCTCGTGTCCAGTGACCAGTGGCAATGAAAGTTATCCAAGTTAAGCTTTTTAAAAAAGCTTCCCGGTTTATAGCCATCAATACATTTATTGGGCATATATATATGTAACAAAGAATTAAATAATTGGAATGATTGTTTAATCTGGGATAAAATGTACTACACCCTGCTAAGCTCACCTCATTGTACTGTATTGTCTACATTGACAAATATATATACACACAATTAGTTTTACAAATCATACTGGCATCCCTAGGAGCAACGAATCCATACCTGTGTGTATGGATACATTTAAAAATTGTAAAAGATGCTTTATATCAAAATATTAAATTTCAAACTGCTACACGATATTTTATGAAATATTCAAACAATCTTTGGGTTAAAGCTGCGACAAAACAGTTTCATTAGTGTTCGGGCCGTAGATATATAATTATGCACATTTCCCATACCCGGAGGCCCTCAGGATAGATAATAATACCAGAGAAATTCTGCTGATCGGATCAGATTCCGACCTTTTTGAAATACAGTTTGACGGATTCCTAAAGCTACCATGGCAACCGGGAGTAAAGAAACGATTGCCATTCCCTATACCAGTTGACTCCAATGTAGCTAGTTTGGGTATTTGTCGTCCCTTACTTGTCCACGGTTGTATTTCGCAAACTGATTACATTGAAGGCAATGACAATGTAAAAATATATGAGGCAATCAGTTCATAGTTAAATTCAAGTTTTTCCAATGTCTACTCGAATGGTTTATATCGATGTGCAAATCAGCGGGATTACGGGGACGACGCACATCATTTAGCACCAGTATTACGCGGGAACTTCTGACCAATGAGCAAGCTTTGTTTTCGTTTCTGCAGTCATGCTTGCAGCAAACCATTCTAGTACCCGATTTCCATGGAAACCGGGGAAAAGGATTCGATTGCAGTAATTTAGCACTGGTGAGATGTCTAAAATTATTCACAGGGTCAAATATCGGATGTCTTTGTATCAAGTCTATGTATTTCCTGTTCAAACCCTTAAACGTGACAAACGTTATAAAAAATCCAAAATATCTTCGTGACTCCAGTTATCAGGGTGAACCAATCCAGAGGCCCAGTAACGAAGGCCCCTAAAATTATTCTGCTTGGTCTACTTATTTGTACCAGAATTGTGCAATTCTGGTAGTACCAGAATTGTATTCATATTCTTCACTTTTTACAGTAGCCCAGCTGGCTACCAAAATTTCGGGTATTTGTTGTTAGACACCGATGATACCCAGGAGGAGTACTGGTCAGTAGAATGTGCAGCTGGGCTCCAAACTTCCATGTGCCAGGAGCCTAATTGCCATACAGACTCATACATGAAGGTATATCCCTTGTTATAGATGAGTAGTTGGATCCAGATATTGGAATCATCCCCCTCCCCCCTTTTTTTGAAGCAGAAAACCAACATTTCGTTAAAGGTGGCCTATTGCAAGCACATGAAAGTACATCGGCAAACGAATACCGAAGCAAGAATGAGGAAAGGGGAAATTCAAAATAATAAATCCAAAATCACGGCAATTCACAGCAACACGAATTGAGACAGTATGTCAAAGACATAACTAATAAACAAAATGAACAAGGACGCCACAAATCTATAGCACTAACAGTGTGAACCCCTATAAAAACTGAGGTATCATCAGATCCTCCAGGAGGGTAAGCATGATCTACTCCACGCATGGCATGAAAGGTCATGAACAGCAGTTATAAACATACTTATAATGATAATCCCGAGTTCCTATCGTTATTAATGTTTGTCTCTTGTTTTCTTTATTATTTTTCTGGTGCAGTTTGCTTGTAAATTATGGCATGTGATTGTGGTTCCTGGCCATTGTTGGTGTTTGCTGTTATCCTGTTTTTGTAATTTTATAATGATTCTGATCTTGTACGGGTGGGTGATAATCCAAAATAATGATATTTTTAATTAGGGACCGACCATTTAATTTGAAGGGTGGGGCTATGGTTTTTTCTAAAAAAAAATATTTTGGAGCTGATTTTTTGTGAAAAAATATTTTCGCTGCCAAAATGATGAAAAAAAATTTTCTGAAGGAGGCTTTCTGCCCAAAAAAATAATGCTAATTTTAAAAAAAATATTTTGTTAATGCACATGAAAAAAATAAATAATTTTGTCCAGAAAAAGAAAACCATAACACCCCCCCCTTTTCAGTTAAATGGTTTGTCCCTTACTGAACAGAAAAATGCAAATAGATAAATAACTTAATAAGATCCATAATCTCCAGAAACTATGATGTCAATCACAAGTGTTGGGAATCCGATAGAATTTCAGAATCGATCATCAGGTACAGTCAACAAATTAATCATCGATTATTAATCGAAACAACCACTTGACAGAAGTTTTCATCCTGTCGTCTCATACAAAATGAAAATAAGAATTTTTTAAATTGTAGAATTTGCATTTATAACAATTTACATGAGTAATAATGAGGTTTTATGAAAATCTTGTTTACATAATTTCTATTTAAATACAAAATATACAGGAAATTTGTATACCCATCAGACAACCAATTAATCAATTAGATATTTCTGTAATCGAGCATCAAAATCTGGAGCATAATTGATCGATTGGCTCAATTTCTCCACTTCTTTGGACTTCGTTTTTTGTACTCATCGCTTCCCTTGTTCCTTCGGTATTCTACTGCCGTTGTTCTAAGACGAAATCATGACCCATATTTGCCATATGTCATATACATGTACCAAAATTCTCAAGACACCAAAATCAAGAGGGTAGACACAATCCAAATAATGTAAACCAGAAAGATAGATCCATGCTTATATATTGTATATATAAAAAATAGCAACAGTGGGTCACATCGCAAAATGGTTTTATTGTCACTTTTCATTTTGGAGTTGCCTGAAGGCCTTCAACAATGAGCAGTTACTCATATAAAAATCCCAATCACCAGTTTATCCGATTTGGTTGCTGGATGTCAATCAACACCTCATCCATGTTTATTTTATTTCACAAATACAAGTTTGGTCAACAACCATAAAAGTAACTGCCACATGCTTTTTTTTCAAACATTGTTTGTTGCCTTACAATGACTTGGTATAATATTCTAACATGGATCTACAAGTATATAATACTTGATAGCCATATACTTTGCACATGTACAAATGATATCGGAATAAAAAGGAAAAGTAAAATAAACATGTTTTTAGTTTTGTTTTGTTTGTCTTACTTTGTCATGTTTGTGAAGGAAATCAATGTTAAGAACATTTTTTAACTTCAGGTGTCTACAGGGTATTTATTTCCTGTTATAGAATTTTGTTATATTTTCTCTGTAGAAACATAATTGTATTAGTGTTCAAAATATGAAATAAAATTTGAGGGTCGACATGCATTTAAGCGCTAATAAATGAAATTCAAAATTCAAGGATTTTATAGAAATGATAGGGAAAATGACTATGAGGGGATACTAGCTTAAAAAATCTTTTATAGATTTTGTTCACACTTTGCGTGTGTTTTGAAATCAATATATGGTTTATTTACATAAAAATATCTGGGGTCACTGAGATAAATTGCAAAATGTTAATATCTATATGAAATTCTTTTATCAAATTACCTCCCTTGCCAATTTTTTCTGTTCTGTAAATCTAGCAACAGATTTAAAGCACTTGTGTTTTGGTTCACCTTTATGTAATGAAAAAAAATTTAAAATGATATATTAATTATAAGGAATAAAAAATTTTGAATACTTTGTAATTTTCTTTAAATTTTAAATATCTATTTTGTTAAATTTCTGAATGGATGAAACCTTATAGACAAAAATGGTGGAAAAATACCACTGAGACACCTAAATCGTGCATTTAGACATCTACAGATGTTTTGTTTTGCTTTTGATTTGGATTTTTAACTTGAAATAAGTCAGGTATATGGTTATTGTAATTAATTTATGGGCGGGACCTATATATCCTTAAATTTAACCCTTCCTCAAAATTCTGGGTTAAATAAAAATATAAAGGTGCGGCCCATGGTTAAACGACTATTACCATATACCTGCCATGAATTATTTCTTAAAAACACAAAGGAGATATTTTGGAACATACTCAATGAGTCTTTGTGAATTGTAATTTGTCTTATACATATGCAGGTAGCAAAAATCTGTTGACCTTTATTTGTATATTAGGAACAGCATATCAATCAGCCAATTCCTTGCAATTGCACATGATTTTAAAACAGAAACTCTATATTTCAGTTACAGAATGCCCTTACCAACAATTCGGAAGAAACAGGTCAGATTTTCTTCGAAGGATGACCTTAATTTGCTAAAGGAGGTGTTGGCAGAAAATCCTTTCAAAGATAGATTGAAATGGGCAGTGGTTGCAGACCAAGACGGGTGCGGGAGAGAACACAACAGTTAATGCAACAGTATATTAAGGAGGACCGGGCAGCTCTGCGAAGGTAAAATTCAGTACATTACATTTTACATGATCTACACTTGACTTGTTTAATTTTTGGTAAATAATGGTGGATCTGCACTGAAGAAATGTTTTCGAAATGGCCACTTGGTGCATATTTTTGCAGAGTTCGAAATAGAGTGGTCTGCTTCGCATTTTTTGATACAACATGCTGATATTTTCAAAACTGTACACACATACATGAAGGAATATTTCAAATAAATTGAAAACAAAAAACAAAAAAACTGTGACTTCAGGGAACACTATAATTTGAGTGAGATTCCAACCCTGGTTTTCGAGGTCATGGGTATATGTTTTGTCATTTATTTGTCAGTTATCTACATGTGGCAGGTCATTAAACAAAATTTTTTAATGCTATGTATGGAAATTCTACTTCATGTCATTCTTCTAATACATGTAATTACTTTTCTGAGCCAAACATTAACATGGAAATATCCAAAGGTGTTCATTTACTAACAGTGAAATATCCATAGTACATAAATTTAAGAGAAAATTAAATTTAATGTAATTTCTAAATAATAGTTTATATGATATAACTTAAGTTCAGGTCTGGTACAGAAGAAGAATATAATGAAAAGTCCCAGATGCTTAGTGAAATCATATCTCTGTCAGAGGAGGAGGAAAAGGAAATTGAATTTAAGAAAGAGGCTAAAATTAAGATTGAAAACAAGGCAAAGGAAATTAGGAAGAGGGCCATGCAAACACTGACACCCAGTAAATCTAATTCAAATGGTACATCTTTATAACTTTCAAAAATAACAAAATTAAAACTACAATACATTGAATACATGTATCTGAAAATACTGAAAATAATTTTTATGGCAATTTTGGCTACCTATGCCTCACCATGATCATGTAAAGTTAAACAAGATAATGCAAATTTTACTAAGTTCAGGTAAAAGGTCAAGGTCACAGAGGTCAAAAGGTCGAAAACTAAGTTTTGCTATAGCTGATTAATTACAATTGCTAAAGCCTTGATTTTCGACATGTGAATAGATTTAATGGAGCTTAGTACAAATCCACCAAAAAAAATTGGTTAAGGTCAAAGGTCAAGGTCACGGAGTGCAAATTTGAAAACTTGCATTGCCTATATATTTTCAACCAAATGTGATAGGACCTTCATAGTTGGTCTGTGTATTGATCATATAAAGCTGACCACCATTATGAAAATTTCTTTAAGGTCAGGTCAAGGTCACAAAGGTCAAAAGGTCCAAATCTTGATTTTGATTTTATCTTGTTTCAACTGCAAGAGGCTTAATATTCTTTATGTGAACAGATCTATTGGACAAATGTCTATCAAACCATAATTTCTAGTGTATATATTGCAATTTTTAACATTAGTTTTGTATTGTAAACATGGTTGCTACCGGCGGCATAGTGTTTCACATCTTGTTTACAGTTATTCAATGAAACAAGTGATTGACACGACAACAGTTTTTTTGCTGGTACATTTTTATGCCAATTTCAGCATAATTCATCTACTAATATATTGTGGTGTAAAGATTGGTACACTCAAAGCCAAATTATTCCAGCTTCAGCCTTGCCCACAGAAAGTGAAATCTGTGCAGGAAAAGTTAAATTTGATGCGGACTTGTCTGCTTGGCAAGTTGAAATTTTATTTATCTTTTAATACCTATGATCGTGGTAGACAAGTTAATTTTGAGAAAGGCAGGTAATATTTATTGGTGACTTGACCGATTGGCAAGTTGACAATTTTTTCTAAATCAACCACTTTTGAATAGTGAAAATTCTTTAAATTGATGTATGTAGGGATTTTCTGAAATACTGTTATATTTTTAATGAAATACCTGTGAATGATTTTTGAAATTTAATTCATACTGTACATACATTTAAATTTCATGATATATCATTCATTCTTGTTTTTTTAATTAGATTCTGAAGTGCAAAGGAGATGAAAATGGGGAAAGTTAACAATTCTGTAATGTCTTATCTGAAGGAAAAAAGTGATACCGAAAAAGAAGTTAAAATTGAGGAAATTAAGATACGAAAAGAGGAATTAAAACTAGAACGTGAAAGGTTCGAAATGGAAAGGGAAGAAAGGAGACAAAAGTTGGAATATGATAGACAGCAGCAGTTGTTACTAATGGAATGTATTAGAAATTTTAAAAAATTAAAATGAAGGTTAATGAATTATAAGTTGAAATCAATATCGTTTTTTAATTGTCACCTTTAAAGATGGATCTTGAAGGTGTAATTCCCCTTTAATATAGAGTCTTACAATAATGTATGTTCACATCTTTGTCATGATTTCTCATCTTGAACTACTGAATAACTTAAATCTTTTTTTTTCAAGTTTATGGAACTTAATACATGAATGGAATTAGAAAGTTGTGATACTAAATAAGAATTTGCTATTTAATTGATTTAATAGGATTTATAAGTGTCCCTTTGTATAGGAATTGCTATTAATAGCAAAATGCTGAAGTTACTGTATATTTACTTTCTGTATTTTGCCATTTATACAACATCTATGTATCATATTGTCACTTTTATAAAACTACTGAAATAAAATTTCGCAAAATTTGTTGTAACTTCAGACATAAGAGGATGTGCATATTAATATTCGAATTGAAGGTCAGATGTCTTTTGTAGGAGTAGCACCTCTTGTTGTAGATAGTGCTAAATCTTCATTTGGTATGCTTCTTTGTTATGATATTCATATATAGATGTGTATACTGTTCTGTTGTTACATTAGCAATCTACATTGATCAATTAAAGTTTGTCGGACTTATGAATAAAAAAGGCCTGGAACATGAAGTAATGTACATGGATGTGTAGGAACGACAAAATGCATCCGATATGTATTGAAGATAGTACTGCTCTTGTTATAGTGTTGTAGTTTTGGATTGCTTAGATGATGTATATAGCCAGGGTGAGCTTTTGCAATCACTTTTCGTCCGTCGTCCGTCCGTCCGGCATAAACTTTTCAGTCAAAGATCTTCTACTCTGAAACTACTCAGCCAATTGAAACCAAACTTGGCCACAATTGTCCTTAGATGGTCCCCTGCAAACAAATTGTTTTTTCAGATCCGCGCTATATCCAAGATGGCCGCCAGCAGGGATCGTAGTTTTAACATTGGACCCTATGGGAAAACACTTTCAAAGATCTTCTCCTCTGAAACTACTGGACCAATTGAAACCAAATTGGCCACATAAATCCTAAGATGGTCCCCTGCAAAAACACATGGGAAAACACATTCACAGACTCCCAAGTAGTACCATGTGTTTTTTCTCTCGGTGACGTAAATTTTCACGTTCTGTTAGTTGTAGGTCTATGTTATTTTATATTATGTAGATTGGTCTTTGCTTCATGGTCTACAGTGAGCATGTTTTGTTTTTATGATTATGTCAGCTTGATTTTTCTTGTCAGTTTAGGCAACCAAGTAGGGACGGGCGAGAAATCTATTAGGGTCCACTCTTGTTCTAGTTTTGTAATGTAATATTTAAGAATAAATTTCATTATGAACAGAAAACGAATGTGAGGTTTCATCATATCTTGATCACAAATGTAATAAAAGTACAAGTATTATAGAACAGAAATATGTGTGTGTTTTTAACAATCAAAATTTTAGAACCAAAATATTTTGCCGCATATTTCATCCCAATGTCTTTATTCTGATAAGTATGTCTCTAACGGAGGTGGTTCCATATTAAAGAAATATCCAGTTTCACTGTTGTAAAGACATGTATGACAGTTGGTGAGTATGGTAGCGACCAGATAGTATTTCCCTACTGGCTGTAAATACAGCTTTAAGTTTTTCTTAAAGTCCAAGAAAGAAAAAAAGTGCTAACACTTTTCCAAATGTCCATTCAACACTTACTCGGACTGCAGACATTTGCTTGTTAAATTGTCGTTCCTTTGGTGTTAAAAATGCCCCTTTAAACAAAACAGGTGCTCGTGTTCAGTGACGAGTGGCAATGAAAGTTATCAAAGGATTCGATTTCAGTAATTTAGCACTGGTGAGATGTCTAAAATTATTCATAGGGTCAAATATCGGATGTCTTTGTATCAAGTCTATGTATTTCCTGTTCAAACCCTTAAACGTGACAAACGTTATAAAAAATCCAAAATATCTTCGTGACTCCAGTTATCAGGATGAACCTACCCAGGGCCCAGTAACGACGGCCCCTAAAATTATTCTGCTTGGTCTACTTATTTCTACCAGAATTGTGTTCATATTCTTCACTTTTTACAGTAGCCCAGCTGACTACCAAAATTTCGGGTATTTGTTGTTAGACACCGATGATACCCAGGAAGAGTACTGGTCAGTA
>MJUU01000912.1:585173-616243 GCA_002080025.1 Modiolus philippinarum
TATATATAGTTGTATTATGGTAAGACCCAGTCATTGGTGTCATGTATAACTTTGTTTGTTAGTGGACAGATTACTGTCTAATTTTACGATGATGTTCCTTGTCACATGTTCAACTTGCTGTTTAAATACTGAGTTCTTGAACCAATCCATTTGAGACTAAATGGCCTAAAAAGGGTCCAGTTTGAGTGTTTTCAGGCGACAAAATCGAACTCGGCTTTTAATTTGATGAATCACGACCGGGCGTCAATTTTTGGTTCCGCATGATATCTTAAGAACCACATGTCATATCTATATGAAACTTAACATAGACATGATTAATGATGAGAGGAGGAACCCTATAGACCTTTGAGGTTTGTATGACAACGGTCAAGGTCACAACTTCCAAAAATGGAACAAAAATTTGACATTATTTCTGTTTCCGCAAAAATATCTCAAGAACTACATTTCACGCCTAAATGAAACTTAGCACAGACATGACTATTCATGAGAGTAGGACCCTTATTGATTTTGAGTTTTGTGCAACAAACATCAAGGTCATTACTTCAAAATATAGATAAAAATATTAGACATTTTATCGGTTTTCACACAATATCTTCAGAACCACATGTCCCATCTAAATGAAACTTGGCACAGACATGACTAGTGATTGGAGGAGGAACCCTATTGATTTTTAGGTTTATGAGACAAAGGTCAAGGTCAAAACTTCTAAAAATAGAACAAAAATTTGACATTTTATCTGTTTCTGCACAATATCTCTAGAACCACAAAGAAACTTTGCACAGTCATGACTAATGATGAAGGGAGGAACCCTATTGATCTTGATGTTTATGCAACAAAGATAATGAAAATACAAAAATATTCTTGCATACAGTTGTTATCCCCTTGCCCAAAGATGCTGGGGAGGAGATAAAGCATCTTGACCGTCTGTCCGAGTGTTCGTCCGATTGTCTGTCCATTCGTCCCATCTCAGGTTAAAGTTAGCGTTAAGGTTCATATCTGCATGTGGCACTTCAATCATCTTTGAACAGTGGATGTGTCTTGGAGAGTGATGCTGCTTCTGGTGATATTTGGGTCACTCTGAACTACATTTTATGCTTCAATGACTCAGGATAAAGTTTGTGTTAAGGTTCATATCTGAGAAACTACATGTGGCACATCAATTATCTATGGTACGTTGATGCGTCTTGGAGAGTGATGCTGCTTCAGATAATAATTGGGTCATCTTGACCTTCATTTTATGCTTCAATGACTCGGGTTATAGTTTGTGCTGGTTCATATCTGAGATACTATACATGTGGCACATTAATCATCTTAGGTCAGTGGATGGGTCATGGAGAGAAATGCTGCTTCAGATGATAATTGGGTCACTCTGACCTACATTTTATGGTTCAATGACTCGGGATATAGTTTGCGTTAAGATTCAAATATGGGAAACTACACATCAATCATCTTAGGTCAGTGGATCCGTCATGGAGAGTAATGCTGCTTCAGATGATAATTGGGTCACTCTGACCTACATTTTATGCTTCAATGACTCGGGTTATAGTTTGTGTTATGGTTCATATCTGAGAAACTACATGTGTCACATCAATCATCTTAGGTCAGTGGATGCATCATGGATAGTGATGCTGCTTTTGAGAATTAATATTTTAAAATGAGAACTAAATTTGAAAATTTAATTGCTACAGGCGAGGGGATTAGCTGTCTTTTCCCACTGCTCCCATATTGTTCTTTATTCTATTGAGATGGGTTCGTTTTATTTTAATCATTAATAAACATGTGCAGCTGCAGGATAACAACAGATTTTGAGGTAGCGTTTACCATATTTAGTAACAAGATGCCCAATAAGGACGTATTTAAAAAAAAAATTGTTGAATTTTCATTTTTTTTGTCAGATTTTTATTCAGAGGTGATTCCAATAATTTTCTTATAGCATGTTTAAACAGAAAAATTAAACAAAAATCAAGTTTATGCCCCGCCCTAACTGGAAGTTGCATATAGATTTACCCTTGTCCGTCCGTCTGTTCATCCCGATATTAAGTTTTGCGTTTAGGTCAATATTTTGGTAATATCTTGTAATATTTTAATATATTACATCAATACATGCACCTTGATAGTACTACCAGATTCACCAACAATTATGGATCCATGATCTACATTTTACACTTGAGTGACTTTTGTAAAATTTTGCATTTAAGTTCATTTCTCAACAACTACACATCATAGAACAATCATGTTTCACCAAATTAATTGCCTTCATGAGTACTACCCAATTCATCAAGAAATAAGTAGTTTTGACCTATATTTTACGCTTGAGTGACTTTTTAAAAAAAATTTCATTTAGGTCCATTTATCATGGTCATACCACAATGATGTCTCATCAAATTAATCACCTTGATGAGTTCTACCCAAATGATCGAGAATTAAGTGGGTTTGACCTATAGTTTACGCTTGAGTGACTTTTGTTAAATTTTGCATTTAGGTCCATTTTCCATCAACTACAAGTCATACCACAATGATTTCTTGTCAAAGTAATCACCTTGAAGAGTACTACCCAAATCATCAAAAATTAAGTGGATTTGACCTATATGTTATGCTTGAGTGACTTTTGTTAAATTTTGTGTTTAAGACAACTTCTCAACAACTACACGTCATACCACAATGATATCTGATCATGTCTCATCAAATTAATCACCTTGATGAGTACTACCCAAATCATCAAGAATTGAGTCGCTTTGTCTTATATTTTACGCTTGAGTGACTTATGTTGAATTTTACGTTTATGTCTATTTCTCAACAACTAAACATGCAATCACAATGGTGTTGCATCAAATAAATCACCTTGATACGAGCTAGCCAAATCAAATTTTGTGCTTGAGTTACTTTCAGTATATTTTGTGTTTTGAAGTCCATTTCTAAACAACTACACATCATACAACAATGATGTTTCATGAAATTACATGTCTGGGTTAGAACTACACAATTCTTAGACAATTCGATAACTTTAACCTACATTTTATGCTTGAATGACTTTGTTAAATTTTTGCATTTTAATATTAGGCCCTTTTATTGACAACTAGGTGTTTAACAAATAAATCACAATAGTGAGTACTACATAATTTATGGATAATTTCATAACCTGACCAATATTTTATGATTCAGCGGCTCTAGTTGGGTAATTTTTTAGCTAGTTTCCATTACTTAATAAATATTTATGGAATAATCATCTGTAACAGAACTTATTGATGTGGTTCAATCACAATTCAATGACTGAAAACTAATTTTATTCCTGATTGGCTTAAGTAATCTATGGCCATACAAAAATAATGATTAGATTCTCAGGCCATTTTTTCTCAGGCCATTTTTCTGAAAAAATGATGAGGCAGGGAGGGAGAAGATTTTTTTTTATTTTTATTGGTTAAAAATCATGATGAGGCATCTTTTTACATTTCTGAAATGCCCAAAAAGTAATGAGGCAGGTGATTTTCATTTTTTTAATTTGAAAATTAAATAAAAAGGTAAAATTAGTTCCCAGAAAAGAGCTGAAACATGGGCCTGAGAAGCTAAAGTAAAATGTGCATGGGACCTAAAGATTTTTAGATAAGATCTTTGAATTTAAAGACAAAAACTTTATATTGATAATATTTTTGTCTCGCCCGCGACAAAAGTTGCGGAAAGCGAGGCATAGGCGTGCAAAGTATGATGGCGACGGCGTTAACTTTTATTATATACAGGATATTTTGGAAACCTTTGATGTAGGAACATCATATTTGCTCCAGTGGTAGTACTAATCAAGTGCTACCTGACGGACATAAAATCATTTGACCTTGACCTCAGTTGCACGGTCCAGTGACCACGTTAAGTTTCTCTGATCAGATCCATATCTCAATAACTGTAAGTGGTAGGTCAGTGATATTTTGTATATAGGTTGGACTTGAGTACTACATGTCAGTCTGTCATATGACTTTTGTCCTTGACCTCAATTTCATGGTCTAGTGACCACGTTAAGTTTCTCGTATGTAGGTTGTTCTTGGGTAGTACATGTCAGTCTGGCATATTACTTTTGTCCTTGACCTCAATTTCAAGGTCTAGTGACCACGTTAAGTTTCTCTGATTAAGTCCATTTCTCAATAACTGTTAGTGGTAGGTCAACGATATTTAGTATGAAGGTTAATCTTGAGTAGTACATGTCAGTCTGGCATATGGCTTTCGTCTGTGACCTCAATTTCACGGTCCAATGAACATGTTAAGTTTTTGTGCTTAGGTTAGTTTCTCATTAACTATAAGTGGTTGGTCAATGATATATGGTATGTAGGTCGTCTTAGGTAGTACAGGACAGTCTGTTATATGGCTTTTGTCCTTGACCTCAATATCACGGTCCAGGGAGGATGATAAGTTTTTATGATAAGGTCATTTGCTCAGTAACTAAAAGTGTTAGGTCAATGATATTTGGTATATAGGTTGGGCTTGAGTAGTACATGACAGTCTGCTATATGGCTTTCGTCTGTGACCTTACTTTCACGGTCCAGTGAACATGTTCAGTTTTCGTGCTAAAGTTAGTTTCTCAGTAACTATAAGTGGTTGGTCAATGATAGATGGTATGTAGGTTGGTCTTAGGTAGTACATGACAGTCAGCTATATGGCTTTTGTTTGTGACCTCATTTTCACGGTCCAGTGAGCAGGTTGAGTTTTCAAGTATTTATTAATTACGGTCAATAATATTTGATGTGTGGGTTTCTCTTAGATTTAACATGACATCCTGCTATCTGGCTATAGCCCTTGACCTCATTTTCACAGTCTAGTGAACATGTTTGGTTCTCCAGTATCTGTATCAGTGGTAGGTCACCGATATTAGGCATTTTGGTTTTTTGGTTATATATAACAGTTTGCTACATTGCTTTTGTCAGTAACCCAAATTTTACAGTCTAGCCAACAAGTTAAGTTTTCTGAATTAGTCAGTTTGAGTTTTCACATCAGTTTTGCGATCAAGTAGGGATGGGCGAGACATCAATTTGGGTCCACACTTGTTTTTGTTTTTGCATTCAATTCTGGTATTAAGACACTGTCGGTCTGCGACAGCCAACTATTAAAATAGCCTATTCTCCTTTGTTGAAACTTTTAAAACAAAAAATCTTAATTGTTCTACTCACTTTATACATTTTATTTACTTTTCATACCATAAAAGACTAAATTTGATCAAAAGTTGTACATATAATTTCAATTTTGTGCACTACTCAAGTGTACGGATTTAGACATTATCGGTATAGGATAACCAACTATAAAAATTGTTTATTCTTCAAAATTGTAATTTTTGTGAAGAAAATCTTTATGGTTATACCCATTTTATACATTTTATCTATTTTTTCTTTAATTAAAGATCAAATTTGATGAAAAATTGCCAGCATAAGTTCAATTTTTTGCATTGCCATAGAACATGGATATGGATTTAGACATTATCGGTATGGGATAACCAACTATAAAAATTGGTCATTCTTCAAAATTGTAATATTTTTGTTATACCCACTTTATACATTTTATTTACTTTTCACACCCTAAAAGACCAAATTTAATAAATAATTGCCAATATAATTTCAATTTTTTTGCATTACCATAGAACATGTACTATATATCGATTTAGACATTATCGGTATGGGATAACCAACTATAAAAATTGTTTATTCTTCAAAATTGTAACCTTTTTAAAGAAAAATCTCAATTGTTGTACCAACTTTATACATGTTATTTACTTTTCCCACCATAAAAGACCAAATTTAATAAATAATTGCCAATATAATTTCAATTTTTTTCATTGCCATAGAACATGTATATGGATTTAGACATAATCGGTATGGGATAACCAACTATAAAAATTGGTCATTCTTCAAAATTGTAACCTTTTCAAAGAAAATCTTAATTGTTATA
Organism: Modiolus philippinarum; assembly: GCA_002080025.1. NCBI lineage: Eukaryota > Metazoa > Mollusca > Bivalvia > Mytilida > Modiolidae > Modiolus > Modiolus philippinarum. Next base: position 591,096 of record MJUU01000912.1, read on the forward strand.
CCCACTTTAAACAATTTATGTACTTTTCACACCATAAAAGACCATTGCCAATATAATTTCAGTTTTTTGCATTACCATAGATCATGTACTATATATCGATTTAGACATTATCGGTATGGGATAGCCAGCTATAAAAATTGTTTATTCGTCAATATTGTTAACTTTTTGAACACACCTTTATTGTTCTACCTACTTGATATATGTTGAGTACTTTTCATGCCAGAAAATACTAAATTCAATAAATAGTTGCCCATATGATTTTAATTTTGTTTCTTCATTCCTTTAGTACATATGTTCATGATGTAAATGGATTTATACATATTATGGGTATGCGATAAACAACTATAAAAATTGATTATTCTTCAAAATTGTAACTCTTTTAAACAAAATCTTAATTCTTTTACCAACATTATACATTTTATTTACTATTCACACCATAAAAGACCAAATCAAATAAATAGTTGCAGATATAATTTTGTTTTTGCATTTCTCTAGTGTATGGATTTAGAAATCATCGGTATTGGATAACTAACTATAAAAATTGTTTATTCTTCAAAATTGTAACCTTTTTAAAGAAAAATCTCAATTGTTGTACCAATTTTATACATGTTATTTACTTTTCCCACCATAAAAGACCAAATTTAATAAATAATTGCCAATATAATTTCAATTTTTTGCATTGCCATAGAACATGTATATGGATTTAGACNTAATCAGATAAAAAGTTGCAACCATAACTATTTTTTTCTTCATTCATGATTTAAACACTATCAGATTTGGAAATCATCTAAAAAAATGGGTTACTTTCCTCTATTATAATTCTTTTTAATACAATATTTATGATTTTTCTCACATTATAATTTTTTTTGCTTTTTATACCATAAAAGAGCAAATTATGGGGTTGTGTTCGAACAATGTTGGCGGCATTGACGACAGGGGTTGTGTTCGAACAATGTTGGCGACATTGGTGACAGGGGTTGTGTTCGAACAATGTTGGCGGCGTTGGCGACGTTGGCGACAGGGGTTGTGTTCGAACAATGTTGGCGGCGTTGGCGACGTTGGCGACAGGGGTTGTGTTTGAGCAATGTTGGCGGCGTTGGCGACATTAGCGAAAGGGGCTGTTCGAAAAAATGTTGGCGGCGTTGGCGAACGTTGGCGACGTTGGCGGGTATTATCCCAATCCTGGACCAAGCTCCATTCGCAGAACTTAACTTTATTGTAATCAATGTATTTTGTTATAGGTAACAATGGTGATTTAATATTTTTCTCATATTCGATTACTTTACCACTACCACTAGGCTGCACTTTTGGCATCCGCTATTCCAAAAGGAAGTTATAATTCGTTTCGGCTAATACGGAAATTAATAATTTATATTTTATGATGTAATATGTAACGCAAAACATAGACGAAAATACATTCTGTCATAATACAAAAGTGTTAGAAAAACCAATTTGTGTGCACCATATATATTGAAAATAATGAAATTATGTGTTCAGTTTCAAAAGATACAAAATTGACTGAGTTTTATTTATTTTGTCATGGTTTTTGCTCACATCATCTTATTATTCCCATGAATTTTGAACACTAAGTAAAGCCTTCCTCATATATTCACTATGTTCCATATTCCAATCAGATTTAGTCCATGAAATATTTCTTTCTTGATTAAAACACACGGAAGCTAAATGCTACTTAGATAATGTATTAAACGATTTAACAAAAAAAAAAATTGATGCCATTTTGAATTTCTCAAATAAAGTTTAAAAGCGGTGATAAACGGTGATAAAAATGTTATATTTCAAATACTTTGATATCTTTCATGGTATTTTGCCTGCCCCTAGTGCGGGATTAAAACGTAGTGATTATTATCAATTATAGTGCTTCTTCAAGGGATACCACTGTAACTGACTCTAAATTTAAATTATTTCAGCTCTGAACTTTAAGTGTGCTTTACAATAAAGTGCTTGCTCCACAATGAATATTGCAATATTTCAAATGCTTGATTTGAATTTCACTATATTTTTACAGATGTCAGTAATTTAGAGGCTTTTGGTGTTATTTTTGTGCTAGCTGCTCTGTTTATTCGTATGTATACTTTAGTTTAATTTTGATAAAATACGGTTGGAATTTACTAACATGTATATATTTCATGCCATACGTTTACCGGGCATATATAGATGTATATTCTGCTGAAGTGAAATATCCAGGTAAATCCTGCAATTTGATTGGTTACCTTGACAGGGGATATGAGACCGTATCCCCGTGGTAGCAAAATCACAATTTTTAAACGCTTTTAATAGAAAAATTATAGCACTTCTAGCAGAATATAAAAGTTATTCGGGCTTCACAGGGGATATGGGTTCATATTCCCTGTATGTGCCCTATATCCCCTTCGCCAGACGGCTCAGGGGATATAAAACACAGACAGGGAATATGAACCCGTATCTCCTGTGAAGATTCCCGAATAACATATATTACTTCAGGTGGAATTAGGTACAGATCACGTCAAAGTTGGAAATCACACCTATTAATAAAGTGACCGTCACAAAATGTTGACCTTTTCAAATAGTAAATTTCAAAATTAAACAAAATTTTTAATGCACGAAAATGTGTCATTAGATTAAGTGAACCATAAATGTCACTGCAGAAACTTACCTAAACTATGGACTGATGGAAAAAAATTCATTATTAACAGCAACCAGTACGGATTCTGACCATTATTTGTTACCTAACAACCAATCGATTTACAAGATGTCAAAAATTCCTGCCCCTCCCTTGATGCATCATCTTTTTGTGACACTTCGGATTTTACATTAGGTTACAATATATCCAAAGGTTGACCCAACCTAAATTGAAATACATCAGGAATATATTTGTTTGAGTAAATATATATCAAACCTCATTTTTGAACAAAACTGCTAGAATATCAGTCATTTAGCTAATTTTTATACAAAAATCATTCAGCTGTTCTCCGGTTTGCCTGTTCTCCCGAAATTAATTTCTGTCTTAATTTTTCTCAGCTTATAATGCGAGAATGGTTTGAAAATCAATGTACAGCCTCTATGCGATTACTTGTTATGAATCTCCTTTTGCAAATAAGCAATGACAGAATGTGCTGTAAATGCACATGAGACAAAGTTTGTACAAATACATGGAAACACCAACAAATGGAACAACGGTATTATTGTTGCTCTTCACCACAGGGTTACCATGATGCCTTAAACAATGAACCTGAACTGCAGTGTGAATTGGGGTAACATGCTTTTCTAAGCTTGATCAAGCTTCTACAAGCGTTATTGATTTGAAAATAAAAGGTTGCCTAAATAAGATTAGTTGTAAGAAACTTCTTATTTTGAGCCCTGTCAGACGTATACTTCCTGACTGACAAAAGCTTGACTTTGATATGAAATGAAATGAAACATAAATTTTCGATCAATTTTTCTCAGCATCTTCGATAGGGATTGATTTCAAAATAAATTTGCAGCCTCCATATGATAAGTTGTAAGCATCATTTTATTTTCAGTCCCGTAAGACGTGTACTTTCTTTGGCCACAAATTGTAGTGAAACATGAATTTTGTTCACATTTTTCAGCTTCCACAGGATGGATTGATATGCAGCATCTTTATGACTAATTTTTGTTAACGTTCTATGTCGAGTTCTGTCAGACACTAACTCCTTGTTTGACAAAATTTAGTCAAGCATGAATTTTTGGTTACATTTTTTTCATATTCTACAGGAATGGATTGATATGCAGCATCATTATAATTAGTTCTATTTCGCATTCTGTCAGACACTAACTCGTTTGACAAAATTTAGTCAAGCATGAATTGATCGTTGCATTTTTCTCAGCTTCTACAGAAGAGATTGATTTTAAAAAAAGCTTTCAGCTTCTTTATTATTAGCTGTAAGAAACGAGCTTTTTCCAGTCCTGTCGAAAATGTGAATTGTGTTGAAGACATCTGGACTAAGTTACAAAATATAAGTAAAACACTGCTTGTGGGCTGTTAGTCCCGAGGGTATTCACCACCCAGTAGCCAGTACTTCGGTGCTTGCCCGAAAACCGATTTTATTTGAAAACATTCAATATCTAAATTTAAGAAAATTTTGTTAAAACCTAAGGAGTATTTCCCTCTTGCATAGTTCTGTCTTTAGCTGATTTTGGCTTTCAGTTAAGTTTATATTGGTGATTTGCTCTCTCTCAGTTTTTAAACATCTTTGAGTTTATGGTTTTCCAAATATTTAGATTTTATCTGCACTGAAGAGACATAAGTTGTCGAAATGCTCATATGCAGAAACTAAATTCACAGTAGCTTTAGCATTTTGTTATTTTTCTGAAGACACCCAGTTCATGTTGTTACATGAGGGTGTTTATGGTACACCAACAAGTTGGTGCAAGTTTTTGGTTGTATTTGCATTAAGTTCGTGTCTTATTGGATTTGATAAATATTTATTCCAGACAGTAATTTCACGTATATCTATTCTTAGAGGTATACTTATCTATTTTGTTCTCTCGGTATCTGGTGCGATATGAGGCAGTTGGTAGGTATATATTTGTTATTAATATTATATTATTGCAGTGTTGCTTGTTATTTAAAATGTCTAAAATCTCTTATTAATACTTATCCGAATTGAGCATGAAGGATCATGTTAATATTGTTTAGTTTTATCACTTTATCGATTTAAGAACTTATTTTTTCATGTGCTCATGTATCATCTCTTCACATATCGTACTCTACTAAAAAAACATAAATTGTCGAAACTGCAATTATGAGATCTCTAATTATCTGCATTTCTGATATATTTGTTTTATAGGTACATGTTAATCTTTTGAAATTAAATTATAAGTTATTAAATAAATAGGTGTTAAGGGCTTGTGTCAAATGCAGAAAAAAAAATTATCGAAACTTCGGTATTTTGTAATTTATTACCTCTGCCCGATGCCTCTGCTGTTGGACTGTCAGTCCTTGAGGGTATTCACAAACCTAGTATTCCGTACTGACCAGAAATCCAATTTGCTTTGGAAACTTTTAATATCTTTAGTTTGAAACTGTTGCTTTTAGCCTTTGCCGATTACATCTTTTGGTTATTAGCGCTCTATCACATTTTGCATTTTTTAAATTTCTGTTCTTCCAAATCTTTTGAATTGACTTGCACTGAAACGATATAAGTTATCGAAATGACCACATCCATAAAGTAAAATAATAGTAACTTCAGTATTTTGTTATTTTGAAACATCTCGTTTAACCCAATTTACTAGTATCAATTACTGAGCTGTACTTAACAAACCACAATAGTATTTCACGATTAACGTGTACCTTGCAAGGGCATCATATATGCCTTGTAGTCAGTTAAAAACTAAAACAAATGACTTGTTGATAGACTGACATGTTCTAGTTTGTAGATATTAATACTGTGTTGTACAATCCTTCTAATTACTATTGATCACAGACAAAAATACTTTTTGGAAAATGTTTTTAAGAGATATACATATGCTGTTTCTAATTCAGTAATCCACTGCTCTTTTACAGTTAACTAATAAAAATGTTTTATCGGTAATTTGTATGAGTTTCCTTTGATCTCACGAAGCAAATATTTTTCAGTATTTGCTACTGCCCGAATACGAAAAAATATTGGCAAAAAGTATCTTAGGCCACGCCTACTTTGTCAATCAGAATCAATGAAACAAGGAAATGTACATCTTACAGAGACTCTTACCGGATCGTACTAATTATTTTACTAATCAATACTAGTCAATTTCACGATTTGTTGAAAGTTAACATTCATTTTCAAAATCTGTTCTATTAAATGATTTAGTTAAATTACCGATAAAAAGAATAATAGAATTTTTGTTTTTAATACAAGAAATATTGGCTCAAATAATGGACTCGCCCACAAGGGGCTCGCCCATTATTGTTCGCCTATATTTCTTGTATTAAAAACAAAACTTCCATTATTCTGTATATAATGCCCAAAGGTATGCTATTACAATAAGCAGTATTGTTTTATCATGCATTAGGATCTAGCATGTAACATTTATGAATAGAAAACTAAATTTTCGATACATTCATGTCCAAGCATTAATACTTCAAGACATTCCTGATGGGATTATTGACAGCATCTTTTAATTACATTATTAAAATCATTTAAATTCAGTGTGATTCTCTTCCGCTCTGAAAATTATACTATAAAAGTATACTTTTATAGTTATTGATGATATCAAACAAAATGAATTTAGATATGATATAAATAGAACACTTTGAACTATATCACACCTAGTATCAAACTGATGAGGTCGTTATTTGAGCAGCAACTAATGTCATTTTCCTTTTTCAATGCTACTCATGAAAAGAACTGAAATTATGTTAGTAACACGGTAAATATATTGTATATTGTTGTTATAATATACAATAATTGACTTTCAATGAGGTCTACTGATGACTATACGGACCTTGTCAAGATTGGTTTGCCGAGGCAAGCGGCCGAGGTTAACCAATCCTTGACAAGTCCGTATATTTATGAGTAGACCGAAATTAAAAGTCAATAAATGCTTTATTAAATGTAATAAGGAATTTTGCTTTTTGTTGATTTGTCTGAACAGCATTTTTTTTCACTTGGCCTCAGACGGCAAGTAAAAAAATGAAAATCTCATCACCGTAAAACAGTATATTATTATATATACAACAAAAGCAAATGCTTTTTAATTTCATTAAAGAAAGCGGTTTATATCAGGTGAAATGACAATCAAACTTCTTTTCACTACTTGCACACCGTATTTTAACTTTTATTTGTTCTCATTTAAAACAACAACGATTTCAAAGCTGTGGATTTTTATTCCCTATTTATTGTAAATATGAAATATGAACGCTAGTTATTCTAGTAATGATTGAGCCCCTTTCTATTATATTTCTGTGTTTGCCAACTGTTTCGAAACGTACTTCCATGTTTTTGCAACAGATGTCAGACAGACGAATGTTAGAAACAACGCGCAATTTGATTGGTTGTTTGGTAATGAAATGACGTGTCTGGTTGGTCGAGAAAAAATCCCGAGTAGACCTCGCTTGAGGTCTACTGACTCAGAGGTATGAGCAAGGAAATGCTTTCTCAACCAATCAGTAAAAAGCACTATAAAATAACTTACAATTTTCATCATATTTCTAATTTGCACAGTCAGGCAGTGCCAAAGCAACCTTTACGTTGTGTCTTGACAGTAGCTCCATACGGAATGGTTAAAAAGAATATTGAGATTAACGCAGTAATTCACGAATGCGCGTATGGTTTTCGATCATGAGTTGAATATTTTCGATAATCAGAATCTAGGATTACTTATTGTTTTTATTATATAGATCTTCTTCTCTTATATTTAGTTGTTTATTTTAAGATTCATTGCATGAACTACGTTTTCGATGTTAATCCCCTGACACGTTACCTAACAACAACGTTGACAACGTCTATTGTGACGTCACTTCCTAGAGTGACTTTATGGAAAATAATTTCACAGTTAATTATCACTTTTATTTCACTGAAAAATTTCAATCTCTCACTGCAGTCTATATAATAACATAAATTAATAATATCGTTGTTCAGATATATAGTGAATTTGGCGGAAATATCAGAACATTGTTCAATTGAATCTTTTAAGTCCACAATAACACTCCCTCATGATTAAAGATATAAGAGTTCTAAATAGATCCTTTTACTTTTACATCTTCATTTTCTTTTTCAGTGCTTTCTCTTGGAATATGCGTGAATTGTAAGTTTTTAAATTAAAATGATATTAGATGCCATTCTCACATAACTTAAAAAATGCATATTGATATTCGAATGATACTGTTGTCTGAATTTTGACAGCTGTATATCGTAAGATATCAACCCGTGAGCCAGAATATGAAGCACATGGTTAGTAAGCAACAGAAAATGGGCTTAAAGCTTCATGGATGATATTTTCCACTAAAGCACCTATCAAAAATTTAGATAACTTGCTTCTCGTCATTTATTTCATATTTATATGCAGAACTTGATACAGTTTGCTTCATATTTTCCTAAAGTTGCACACAAACGCCTATATTTATAGATTTTTTTTCTTTATAAAATGTATAAAGCTTCTTGTAGTTATCTCTTTTTCTGCACTGCACAATATTGTTAATCATTGTTGTCAGTCAAAGTTCGAACTACCATGCCGTCCTGTGACCTGTTTTGACGCGCCGGAGAAATGACGCATTAATTTTATTACTCACATACAGATGGGTGCAGACGCAACGTTCCAAAAAGTGCGCTTGAAGTTCACTTTTCAAGTGCACTTCGCGTTCTCTTAGCTGTCGCGAAGTTCACTCTTTTGGAATAGGTAGCTATTCAATGACAGGTATTATCGCGTTCACTAGTGAACTTCAAGTGAACTTGAAAGCTGTCGCGAGGATCACTACTTAAAACGAGGTTATCTTTTAAGCGAATTTTAAGCGATAGCCGAGGGAATAAAAATATATTTCCACGTAGCGTTCTTTTGGATAAGCAAATGCGAAAAAAAATACTAATGCAGTTATATATAAAATATTGTTAAATATAAAACATGTCAGATAATATTTTCCCGCTACAAAAATTATTATAGACGTGTAAACTAAATCTTTACAAATGACCAAAATAATTCATTTTTCAAAACAAAATTACTTATTATATCCTTTGAAGAAGTTTTATACGTTACGATATAGCTTTTTGTAAATCTTTACAATATGTTTCAGAAAGTTAGGTTTTCATTATGCGGTTTATACTAAATCTTCACAAATAACCAAAATAATTCATTTTCAAAAAATTTCTTAAAATGTTTTACTTTATCACATCTATTCAAAGAAGTTTCATATAAGGTAATTTTGGGAAAAATACATTCGACAATTGAAAAAAAGCACCAACAAATAATATCTCCCTTTTTTGGATTCATTTTTGACAAAAGATGCATAAATTTGGTATTGCGAGAAAGGAAAACAGCTAAACTGCAAAATATTTCAGTCTGATAAGGTGATTTTGGAAGAAAATACATATAAATGTTGTGTCGCGACAATTGAAATAAGCACCGACATTTAATATCTCCCACATTTGAGGTCATTTTTCAACAAAAGATGTATAAATTTGGTATAGCAAGAAAGGAAAAAAGCTGAAATGCAATTCATAAGGTAATTTTGGGAAAAATACATATAAATGTTGTGTCGCGACAATTGCTATAAGCACCAACATAAAATATCTCCCACTTCTGAGGTCATTTTTGTTAAAAGATGAATAACTTTGGTATTGCCAGCAAGGAAAAAAGCTGAAATGCAAAATATTTCACTCTTATAAGGTAATTTTGGGAAAAATACATATAAATGTTGTGTCGCGACAATTGAAATAAGCACCGACATATAATATCTCCCACTTTTGGATTCATTTTTGACAAAAGATGCATAAATTTGGTATTGCGAGAAAGGGAAAAAGCTAAACTGCAAAATATTTCATTCTTATAAGGTAATTTTGGGAAAATTACATATAAATGTTGTGTCGCGACAATTGAAATAAGCACGGGCATATAATATCTCCCACTTCTGAGGTCTCTTTTGACAAAAGATGTAAAAATTTGGTATCGCGAGAAAGGAAAAAAGCTGAAATGCAAAATATTTCAATCTTCTCAGGTAATTTTGGAAAAAATAATATAAATGTTGTGTCGCGACAATTGAAATAACCACCAACATATAATATCTCCCACTTCTGAGGTCATTTTTGACAAAAGATATATAAATTTAGTATCACGAGAAAGGAAAAAAGCTGAAATGCAAAATATTTCAATTTTATAAGGTAATTTTGGGAAAAATACAAATAAATGTTGTGTTGTGACTGACTGAAATAAGCACCGACATATAATATCTCCCACTTCTGAGGTCATTTTTGAGAGATGTATAAATTTGGTATTGCGAGAAAGGAAAAAAGCTGAAATGCAAAATAATTCAATCTTAAAAGGTAATTTTGGGAAAAATACGTATAAATGTTGTGTCGCGATAATTAAAATAAGCACCAACATATAATATCTCCTACTTCTGAGGTCATTTTTGACAAAAGATGTATAAATTTGGTATTGCGAGAAAGGAAAAAGGCTGAAATGCAAAATATTTCAATCTTATAAGGTAATTTTGGGAAAAATACATGCGACAATTGAAATAAGCACCAACATATAATATGTCGCACTTTTGCATTCATTTTTGACAAAAGATGCATAAATTTGGTATCGCGAGAAAGGAAAACAGCTAAGCTGCAAAATATTTCAATCTTATAAGGTAATTTTGGGAAAAATACATACAAATGATATGATGCGCCAATTGAAATAAGCACTGACAATTAATATCTCCCACTTTTGATGTCATTTTTGAAAATCGATGTATAAATTTGGTATTGCGAGAAAGTTTTTTTGAAATTACATATGAATTTAATGTCTCAAGCATGAACATAGGCCTCGATAAAATACCCTTTTTTGAAAGATTTATGAAGAATATAATGTGACGTAAGCATCGAATATATAAATAAAACAAAAGAACGCTATAATTTATAATGGCATTTTGGTTTTAATTGATTATAAAAATAGATTAAAAAGAGAGTTAAGTCGTCGAGTTTTCATACTTTTTGCTTAAAGTTAATTTCGTGATATTAATATCACGTGTTTTGAACTGACCAATCGCTAAGAGCAATCCAAAGCTGCCACGAAGTTCACTTCAAGTGCACTTTGCGATCACTCCCGCGATCGCATCCTCTTTTTAAGTGCACTTGAACGTGGTCACAAGTTCACTCTAGGCTGTCATGGAATCACTTTCAAGTGCACGCGAAGTGCACGCGAGGAACGCTTTTGGAGTGCACTTGGATGGAATGTTGCGTGGTAACAAGACGTTCCGGCCTTACGACAAATCCGTCCCTGCCTATCCGGCCCTGAACTTTCCGGCCTCATTCCAATCCGGCCCTGTCCGGCCTAACGATAATTTATGTATTACTGTTGTTTTCCGCGAAAATTTGTTATAAGATGTTGAATTGGTTTTTGCCATATGAAAAATTCAACTTCATAAGCCAATTTTTTACCGTGGAAGATGGAAAGCAATTAATACAAACTCATGGCCTGAAGTATTAGTGTTATATTTAGTATGTTTGTGTATTGTGACTATGGTCTTTTATTTGTGGTGTTCTCATATTTGCCATGCATTTTTGACTCTAATTTATTTAATCCACTTGAATTTTGTTCTTTCGGCACTTTCAGTCTGTAATTGTTTCTTAACTATAGGTATTGCTAACATTTCAAATAAAAATGAACTTGGTACATATTTCAGAGGCTATTCCTCACTGTAAGATTTCGTAAATGGTTAAAACTCCTTCGTTCCTTCTGTAGCATTTTTTTTGGACAAATTTCCAATAAATGCATCAATATAAGTATGAACAATAAATATTACGAGTTTTTATCTCTGATATCATGACCAAACTGAACAAAATCAATTAACAATACAGGGACGGATAGACCAAGGCCGGATTGTCATAAGGCCGGACTGGCGTAGGACCGGACTGTTGTAAGGCCGGATGATCTCGAAATCATGTTGCGTCAGCACCCAACTGTACTTTTCTCCTTACGTATTTAATTATCTTACTTTCATTGATATTAAATTATAAATATATTACAAAAGTTAAATGGTCTTTTAGGTCTTTTAAAACAGCAGATATATGATTCTCACACACAATTTAAGTTTTAACCTAATGTCAAAAATCCGCTAATTAAAACATTCATTAGGTACATTGTATTCATTTGGACGTAAACGGACAATCCAAATGGGCTCTGCTACTCTCATTGATAAATACTCAACAACAAAAGAAACGCGTATTTAACAAGCATTCATATGTACCTTAGAAAATATCACTCTAATTACTTGCTGACAGAACTTGAAATTTTTACACATTGTTTCTCTTTTTTTTTCTCAGTTTCATTTCCTCAAAAACCCACTTTTTCAAATATGCAAAAAAATATTGAGAAGGGTGAATTTTAAACCTTTTGTGCTCCAACCTGGAAGATGGGGTAAAAAATGACTGTCTGTTCCAAACAAGCCAATTCTTTAATATGCAATTCCTTGACTTTTGTTTTCTTACACATTCAATAGATACTGTTGCTGTGACTTGAAAATGAAATTTAAAAAAAAAATGACTTGCTTGTTCTTTACATTTGAAATTAAAAAAATACATAAAAAGGGTTGAAATGGCTAAAATATCTAGGGAGCTAAACAGTTTAAACAAGTGATACGTTTCTTCAGATGTTAAGTATATTTGTTGAAAAACATTTTATCGATACTTGTGTAGTACGTGAGAGAAATTTAATCTAGAAGGAGATTCGATATATCTGTTTTCAAGATTTGTGCAATGTCTGGTACATACATGTACACGTTAAGTCTTCTGATTTTGTATCTTAATTTGTTAAAGATATCAGCATTTCAACAAGTGCGAAGGACAGGAAGAAAATGCTGACATTTTTGTTCCATTCCCTGGCACTTTTATGACGTCGGAATGTTTTAAAAACCTGGACTGGGTTGCACAAAGCTCAATTAAAACTTAATAGTCTATTAAAAGTTAATTGTTTATTGAATTAGTAAGAAATGCTAAATCTTAATAGACTATTAAATATTAAATAGTGTGCAACCCAGTTCGGGTGATTCTGCAAAAGTTGTTAGGCGCCTTATTTTCAAAGTTTTTTTTATATGTGAGATCATTTTAAATATAAAATTGAAAAATGAAAATATAATAAATTCTGATTTAAGGAGATTTATTTATTGCAAAAAGGATAAAATTGACATTGCTTGTCAAACGTTTACTTACTGAAGGCCAGCTTTTTATAGGTCAGGGCAAACCAGAAACGGCTTTTGTGGCAATGCTATGCAGACCGACAAAACCGTAGGGAAAGACAATTAATGTGTACATACTTACCATATTAAAATATCAATTAAAATCTAACTGCAATGCAGTTTTGAAGAAATTTCTAAGCTTTTGCTCCTTGCATTTCAAAAACCACAAGAGAAAAAGAGAAAAGTGTAAACAAATAAATTTATTACATTTCAAGTTCTATATTAGAAGTGCAAGTTAGAAGAAGTCCGACAAATTCTTATGCGAATTATTGCATTCAAGCAGATCTAAAACTTTGACCATATCTTAAATAGATGTATATGCTCATATTCTGCTTAGATAGGTATAACTGCAGGTTTTAGTTTATATCAATAACTTTTCTTTTCTTGAAACAGTACGTGATAGTGATATTACAAATATTTAATTCATTATTTATTTTTATTGTTACAACAGGCTCAACGTAAAGTGTCCATTAAAAATTTTCAGTGACCTAAATGTAACGGGTCATCATTTACATTTAGATATATTGTAAATACTATCATTTACAAACTGAAATAGGTTCGTATGAATACAAATACGTTATCTGAAGAATTTCGATGATTTAATAGCAATGCACCGACGTCAAAGGGGTTCCAGAGAAAAAAAAGTTTCAGAAAAGGGGATTCATGTTTATTTTTTTTTTATCTATTTTACTTAAATTTTGTAATCCTGTTTTAAAACGTTGTAGTTTTTCACTGCGAAATCCGAATCTTAAGCGTGCGCGACACGTAGATAAATATTCGCAAGACTATAAATGTTTCCCGCCTCTGGGAAGGAGAGGCCGAAAGGGTTCCAGCCATGATGAAGCCCGCCAATGTTTTCTATTTTGTTTTATTTGTGTATTAATCTGCTTGTGTTATGTGTNGGGGAGAGGGGAGGGGGGGGGTTGGTGGGTGATGACATCGACATCAATTTGGTGTGTCCTCAATTGTAGCCACATGAATACACAATACGTATTCTTAGATTACACAAATACACATGTAACTGTCCTTTGTGCATTTTATGTAATTCGCGACGCACGGCAGTTTCGAAATGAAAACAATTGAAATTTATGAAACTATATATATATATATATATATATTAAGGTTTGGGATTGAAAAGTGGAAACAATTTAAACTGTTAAAGATGTTGATTGAAATGAGGCCTTTGATTTCTAATGGAGTGCGCAGGCTTAACGCAAGGTGTCCATTTGACCTAAATGCGACCTGCATCATTTATATTCAGATATATTGTAACTATGATGTTTGATTTCTGTGGTTTTGTTTTCATAGTAATAATCATTTATACCAGGGACATTGCTTGACCATTAATCGTAAGGGTCTTTGAAATCGTCACAACCACTAAATTTTGTCTGTGGTCAGGTCAGTTTCCTCCTGCAAAAACAGACAAAAACGATACGTAAATGAAATATGGTATGCGCAATGACATTTTATGCATCACAATAGTCTTCTACGTTTTTTACTTAGTCTATTTTTAACTATAAGAGACAATATAAATATTTGTTACGATAATCATTCTTTTATCACACATTGGAATTTTTCGTATGACTTGTAACCTTAACATCAGTTCTGTAGTCCAGTTATAGTGCTTGGTTTTGTCAATTCTTTAAGATTAATATAAATCATCGTGTATAGGTTGGTTCGTTGAAATAAATAGCATTATATCATATGGAGTTTTTGAGTTTTTTACATTCCATTGACTCAATAAAAATTTTAATATAAAGCCATGTTATAAATGGGTAGATTAATCTTTACATACGTACTCTCCTCTTAGTGTACATGTATGACTGTGATTTGGTGAATTTGGAATGTTATTTTTTGTTATTACTAAAGATATCAATTTGGGTAAAGGTTGTTTTTAGGTTACCTAACTATACAAGGTCGAGCTTATGCCATCACTTTGCGTCTGTCGTCCGTCTGTCCGTTGTTAACTTTTTCTTAAAAAATTGTCTCCTCTGAAACTGCCGGTCCGATTGATTTGAAAATCGAGAGAAATGATTGATGATACGTCCTCTACAAACAATCCTCAATTTAATTTGATCTGACATAAGACATGAAATTAGAAGAAAGGACTGAATATGTTGTTTTTGGCCTATAACTTTAATCTCGAAGCTCTGAAAATCTACACGTGACAAAACTTTGTAGTCATCCAAAGAACTGCTGCATACGTCTGCATGTAATAACTTATTCCGTAATACGTGAAAATAATCGGATTGTGTGATTTCGCATGTCGATTTCATTGCTATAAATATATGCTGTCACAGGTAGACAAAGGTTATTTTCATCTTTGACAAATTACTGCGAGAAATGGTTCTTTGATCCAAAGAGGTAGTATATAGCGGCACTTGAGAACAGTTTTGTCGTAGTGCATTCTGTGTAAAATATTTTATGGCTGTTCGATTTTGCCCTCCCGATTCCGGGTCCGGAAATCGTTTCCGTTCCGGAACCGAGAAGTGTCTACCATATTTAGTATGTTGCTGACCTTTAGTCTCTCAACACCTATGTCTTACCTTAAGCTTTGGTCTCACCTGTCTATTGCCATTGGTCATGCTCTGGCATTTGCAAATAGTGGTCTCGCCCTATCTCCATTCAAGGTTCTTTTATTAGTCTCGCCCTTTCTCCATTCAAGGTTCTTTTATTAGTCTCGCCCTACCTCAATTCAAGGTTCTTTTATTAGTCTCGCCCTATCTCCATTCAAGGTTCTTTTATTAGTCTCGCCCTACCTCAATTCAAGGTTCTTTTATTAGTCCAGCCCTACCCAATTCAGAATTCTTTTATTGGTCTCGCCCTATCTCAATTCAAGATTCTTTTATTGTATTATCTTTGATCTCATGCTAACTCTAACCTTTAACCTTACACTTATCCTTGTACTAACCCTAACCTTACACTTATCCTTGTACTAACCCTAACCTTACACTTATCCTTGTTCTAACCCTAACCTTACACTTATCCTTGTACTAACCCTAACTTTTCTGTTGCTAGATCAGTAATGTTGTGTTTGTTCACGACTAACCCTAACCATTCTATTTGCAGTTTTTGTTTTATATCTCCATAATTACTTTCCATTTTCAAACTTGTTTGAGTTTTCTCTTTTTTATCCCTAACCTAAGTTGCTATGAAAACTTTTTATTTTTTCTTTGTTTGCTTGATTATTACTTTGTTTTAGTTTTTCTAATATTCTGCAACTATTGAAGTTATCTCTCTAACCCAAACCTTAACGCTAACCCAAGTTCTTATGACAACTCTAAATTCATTCATTATTTATTTTTCGAATATCATTTTAATATTCTCATGTTATCCTCTTTTTATCCTACTTCAAACCGTAACCTAAGTTGCTATGGCAACTCTATTTTCATTTATTTTTTTTATATATATTTGAATGTTATTCCGTTATTTTATTACTTCTATTATTCTCTTATTTAATATTATTTATTTTAAAATTTGTTGATTATTTTTCATTATTATTATTATATATATTATTTCATTTCCTTTTATTATTTTTATTATTCATTTAATAGTTTCATTTTCTTTATTTTATTCGTGTATATTCTTAATTATTTATTTATTCATAAATCTTATTATTATTTTATTTATTTTTTAAATTCATTTTTAATTTATTGTTTTTTATTTATTTTTTATTTACTTTTATTATTTGATTTATTTATATTCTGGATTAATTTTTTTTCCATTTGTTTTATTAATTATTTTTATTATTACCTTTATAATATTTCTATTTGTTTTTTTAATTTTGTTTCTAATTTATTGTTTATTATTTATGTTAATTTTTTATTTACTATTATTATTATTATTATTATTTTAACAATATTTACAATATTTATTTATAATTTTTCATTATTATATTTATTTATTTTATTTTTATATTTTCATTCTTAATTTATTGTTAATTTCTTTTTATTATTCTTTTATTATTATTTTATTATTTCATTATTATTTTCATTATCTGTTGGTAAATTTATTGATATTTTTGATTAATTAATATTTTAATAGTTATTTTTGCAGATTTTTTGCAGTAATTGCAGATTTAATACATCATTGTTTTTGCACAAAAAATGGAGAACGCAGATACACCTATTTAGTTGTAGGGAAAGACAAGACATATTTTGTTAAGAACCACATCGATTCAAATAAGAAGTACACCGAGACTGACGTAATCAAAATGTTAGAATTTTTGATCGACAATATTTTTGTCGAATTTGGAGGTCGTGTTTTCCAACAGACAATAGGGATTCCTATGGGAACAAACTGTGCGCCGCTTTTAGCTGACCTTTTCCTCTACTCGTACGAGGCCAAGTTTTTACAAGGGCTTATTCAAAGAAAACAAAAACATTTAGCCCAGTCCTTTAATTTCAGCTTCCGCTACATAGACGATGTGCTTTCTCTTAATAATCCTAAATTTAAGGATTATTTACATCAGATCTATCCAAATGAGCTTGAAATTAAAGAAACAACTGAAACACCTACTTCAGCTTCGTAGTTAGATCTTTTATTGTATATTGACGAAGATGGACGTTTGAAATCTAAGCTATATGACAAGCGTGATGATTTTAATTTCCCCATTGTGATCTTTCCCTTTCTTAGCAGCAATATACCTACCTCTCCAGCCTATGGAATGTACATTTCACAGTTGATTCGTTACTGTCGAGCTTGTAGTTTGTATAGTGATTTTTTGAACAGAGCAAAAACACTGTCCCAAAAGCTGCTTGGTCAGGGATTTGTTCAACCTTTGTTAATTTCATCCCTCAAGAAATTCTATGGCCGTCACCATAGCATCATTGAAAGATATGACGTGTCAGTATCCCAAATGAAAGTGGACATTTTCAGCTAGATTCACGTCTTCCCGGATTTGACTACCGACTTTGACATTTTCCCGGGTGAATCACTCACAGTGTGACGGGTGCTGTTAACAGAGCAGGACATGCTTACCCTTCCGTAGCACCTGATGTCACTCTCAGTTTTATAGAATTCACACTGTGAGTGCCTTTGTTTTGAATGTTGTGGTTTCTGGTTCTGTGCTTTGTGTCTGTCTGGCGTCATTGTTTTTGTGTCTAACGTCATTGTTTTCTGTGTTCTCGTTTTTGCCCTGTCTTTGGACTTCGATTTTTGTGAATATCACCCCTTTGTTCCTTCGGTATTCTACTGCCGTTGTTTTGTTATTACTTTGATTATTATTTTATTTTTAATTTAATTTATTTTTATTTATAAACTATTATTATTATTATTACGAATATTTATAATTATTTATTATTTTTTTATTACCTTTTAAAAATTTTTCATGATTATTTTATTTATTCATTTATTTATTTTAATGTTATTTCGATTTCGGCTTATTATTAGATATCCAAACTACTTTATGATTTTTTTTTCAACTTTAACTACTTTACCGTTACTTTCATTAAATTTAACTCTAACCTGAACATCGGTAATTATAACCTTATCACTAATCATTTATATATATGAAATCCTAACCCAAAAGATTTAAATAATACCTATTTTAATACCCATACCTCTAATCTTGGGCACGAGCAAAGTGTAAGCCATCCCTAACCTAATCCCTTTTCATAACTTAACCCTTACCCTTATCAGATCTGTTGTCCTAACCTTACTGATGGATATCATAATTCATTGAAAACACATAATGAAACTATGACTAAGAATTAACACAAATCATCAACGACATTGATATAAACTTCAATGACAGAAACATAATGAATTAAAACAAGATATGGAAGCACTTTGGTATGAATGTTAAGAAGTGGAAGAAGAAAATAAACTTCCAAGTGAAAACAAATTGATATTAAAGACAATATAAACTACAAATACAAACATAAAGATTATCATGAAGTAATAGAAAATATGAAAATAAATTGATATTAAAGATAATATAAACTATATACAAATACAAACATAAAGAGTATCATGAAGTTATAGAAACTATGAAAACAAATTGATATTTAAGACAATAAGAACAATCCATAAAAGCCCAAATGGTTAAAGATCACTTGAATTGACACGATATATGAAAATACACTGATATGAACATCAAACACAATAACAACTGTTGAAACCTTAACATTGAGTGATAACAACATATGAAAACACACTGATGTGAAAAACAAATATAAACAGAAAGGTTAATATATCAAAATGAAGTGATACAACATATGAAAACTCACTGAGAAGAACAACAAATACAAATAAAGACGTCTAAACATGAACATGAAGTGACACAAACTATAAAAACTAATCGACACTGTAGACAATATCAACCACATATGAATGCATTAATGTTAAATCATGAACATTTACTGATACAAGATATGGAAACTGATCGATGTGAACATCAAATACAAGTAGAAATGTTGAACTATGAACATAAACTGACACAAGATATGTAAACATATGAACATTGACACGAATGCCAAAACACGAAACATAACGTTAAGTATGAACACAAACACAACAATAAATGACAACATAATGTGAATTTGACATGAAAAACACAATATGATATGTTAAATATGAACACAAACACAACAAAGTATGAAACCAAATGTCAACTTTACCATCAAAACATAACACTACAAATAAAATATGAACCCATATACAACATGACAACATAATGATATGATCAATTAAAATAAAAACATAAAAAGATACGTTAACCATGACTATGAATGACCAAAAATATGTAAAACATATGAACTTTATCTACAAGAATGATATGAAACATAAACTATGAAATCAAATAGATACTGACAACAAAATGAATAACAAATACATGAATAGATGTTAAAAGATCAACATAAAAGATTACAAACTATTAAAATTAATTGATATTACAGACAATTTGAAAAATATATTCAAGCATAAATGTTAAAAAACCAACCTTAAATGGTACAACATATGAATGTAAACATCAAATACGAACAGAAACATTGAAACATCAACATAAACTGACGCAAGATATGTAAACATATGAACATTAATACGAATATGAACACCAAATCATAAGCATAAGTTAAATAAGACTATAAAGTGATATAAAATATGTAAACATATGAATATTAACACTGATATGAACAAAAATATAATCAGAAACATTGAAATATGAAAATTAAATGACATTCATATGAACTTTAATAATAAAACTGAAACACAACTTGAAATCTCCAATGAATTGACAAAGGTTATGACAACATATAGTCATTGATATGAATATTTACACAAAAACAAAAGACAAAACTTAAAATATCAAGATCATATGATACAAAACATTATAGATTAACCACATTCATGAGAACTTGAATATCAAAACCCAACATGTAACATGAAATAGATAAAAAATACAAGCATTAATGTTAAAACATGAACATTGATACAACATATGAAAACACTCTGATGTGAACACTAAATACTAGTAGAAATGTCTAAATATGAACATTTAACGACAAAAGATATGTAAATATGCAAACATTGACATGAATGTTTGTACCAAAAACTAAACATAACGTTAAGTATGAAGACAAACACAACAATAAATGCAAACTTGAAGACCAAAACACAATATCAAATGTTAACTATGAACACAAACAAAACAAAACATGATAACATAATGACATTAAAAGAACTGTTACATGAAAGCACAGCATGAAATGATAAATATCAAGATAAAGTGACACAAACCATTAAACTTAACAATATTCATATGAACTGTTACATGAAAACTTAACATAAAACGATAAATGTGACCACAGATACAACAAATTATGAAAACAAATACAACAATAAATGACAGCTAATGCAAACTAGAACACCAAAACACAATATGAAATGTAAAATATGAATACAAACACAACAAAACATGATAACATATCGTTAACTATATGAACTGTTACATGAAAGCACAACATGATACGTTAAATATGAACATAATTACAACAAACTATGAAAATAAATGAGAACTTTGATATCAAAACACAATACAAAACATTGAACTTAACGATATTCATATGAACTGTTACATGAAAACGTAAGATGAAACGTTAAATATCAAGATTTGGTGACGCAAAACATTAAAGATATCGATGTTTATGAAGACTTTAATACAAAAACACAATATAGAATGTAAAATATGAACATAATTACAACAAATTATGAAGATAAATGCAAACTTGACATGAAAACTTAAGATGAAACGTGATATATGAACACAAATACAGCAAACGCGAAAAGTTATTGACATTTATGGAAACAAAACTTAAATAAACCATTAAATATTTGTTAAGAATGACACAATCACATCAAAATATGTAAACATGAAATGTAATGTTAAACATGAACAATAAATACCACTAAAAATGATATAAGATCGACAATAAGTGATACATTAGTAGTTAGTTTAAAGTATTTGGGTGGTAAAAATGGCGATTTCATTGTATTATGTTGGTAAAAGTGTTGATTTTCATGTATTTGGATGGTGGTGGTGTTGATTTTCATGTATTTGGGTGGCGGTGGTGGTGATTTTCAAGTATTTGGGTGGTGGTGGTGGTGGTGGAAGGATTATCCTATGGTGGTAGTGGTGGTGGAATAATAGGATATGGTGGTGGTGTTGGTGGTGATGGGAGTGTCCATTGGTGGTTAAGAGGCGTCGGGGGTGGTGGTGGGACTGTTTATTGGTAGTTTAGCGGCGGCAGCGGTGGTGGTGGGAGTGAACATGGGTGGCTAAGCGGTTGCGGCGGCGGCGGCAGCAGCAGCAAAACCCACAATAAAGCCAATAAAGACAACAAAACTGCGATAAATTCATCGAAAATACGATCTAAAACATGAAATATCAACAGAAATATGACAACAAATGTAAACTTTGTGATGAAAATACAAACTGAAACAGGAAATTCGAATACAAATACAACAAAATATGAACTTGTACGTCGAAAACATCAAGATCACATGAAGTAACGTAAAGTCTCGAACTGAACGAGTCTCGTTAAAGGTAACAGATATCACGTCGACAGTACGACCAAGCGATTGAAAAGCATAAAGATACTCCCGAATTGATATATGATATGACTATAGTATCAACAGATCTGATAAAGACCGATCTAGGGCCGACTTAAGGGCGACTTATGTCCGATCTTTGATTTCAAAGGGCCAATATCATCTTAACGGTAGGTTTTAGGCGTTAACCACCTTGACTAATCGCTTCAGAAATCTGAAGATACATCAAATTTATATATCATATGAAACTATTACGAATAGTATTGATTAAGACCGATCTAGAGCCGAATTAGGGCCGATCTCAAATTTTCAAAGGGGCCGATATCTCTATAACAGTAGCTTTAAGCCATTAACTACCTATTCCAATCACTTTAGAAGTACTAAAGTACATCGATTCCATATATGATAAGCCTATAGTAGAACGATTTCAAATTAAGGCCGACTTAGGGCCGTTTAGGGCCGATATCCCGTTCACACTCGGAGTTTAGGGCTTTGAAACCTGCACCAAACGATTCAGTGACCCGATTTACCCTAGTACGATATACAACAGTACGAAAATACGCCAACAGTACTTAAAAATTAAGGGTTACTCCAAGTAGTATATAGGTGGTTTTCCCCTTCTATAAATAGATTTTAAGGGAATCCCCTCCCAAACTTGCGCATGCGCAGTAAAAACATTTCGTGTTCGGGTCACGTGACTTCCGCTTCCGGTCACGTCATTTCCGGTGACGTCACTTCCGATGTTCCACCACGATCCACCACCTCAAATGTGAGTTTGTAACCAACTATATACTACTTGGAGTAACCCTTAAGTTTTGAGTACTGTTGACGTATTTTCGAGCTGTTGTATATCGTTCTAGGGTAATCGGGGTCACTGAATCGATTGGTGCAGGTTTCAAAGCCCTAACTCCGAGTGTGAACGAGATATCGGCCCTAAACGGCCCTAAGTCGGCCATAATTTGAAATCGTTCTACTATAGGCTTATCATATATGGGATCGATGTACTTTAGTACTTCTAAAGTGATTGGAATAGGTAGTTAATGGCTTAAACCTACTGTTATAGAGATATCGGCCCCTTTGAAAATTTGAGATAGGCCCTAATTCGGCCCTAGATCGGTCTTAATCAATACTATTCGTAATAGTTTCATATGATATATAAATTTGATGTATCTTCAGATTTCTGAAGCGATTAGTCAAGGTAGTTAACGCCTAAACCTACCGTTAAGATGATATTGGCCCTTAGAAATCAGAGATCGGACATAAGTCGCCCTTAAGTCGGCCCTAGATCGGTCTTTATCTGATCTATTGATACTATAGTCATATCATATATCAATTCGGGAGTATCTTAATACTTTTCAATCGCTTGGTCGTACTGTCGACGTGATATCTGTTACCTTTAACGAGACTCGTTCAGTTCGAGATTTTACGTTACTTCATGTGATCTTGATGTTTTCGACGTACAAGTTCGTATTTTGTTGTATTTGTATTCGAATTTCCTGTTTCAGTTTGTATTTTCATCGCAAAGTTTACATTTGTTGTCATATTTCTGTTGATATTTCATATTTTAGATCGTATTTTCGATGAATTTATCGCAGTTTTGTTGCCTTTATTGGCTTTATTGTGGGTTTTGCTGCTGATGCCGCCGCCGCCGCCGCCACCGCTTAGCCACCCATGTTCACTCCCACCACCACTGCAGCCGCCGCTAAACCACCAATAAACAGTCCCACCACCACCGCCGTCGCCGCTTAACCATCAATGGACACTCCCATCACCACCACCACCACCATCACCACCACCACCACCATCACCACCACCACCATATCCTATTATTCCACCACCACTACCACCATAGGATAGTCTCTCCACCACCACCACCACCCAAATACTTGAAAATCACCACCACCACCACCCAAATACATGAAAATCAACACCACCACCACCTAAATACATGAAAATCAACACTTTTACCAACATAATACAATGAAATCGCCATTTTTACCACCCAAATCTTTAAACTAACTACTAGTGTATCACTTAATGTCGATCTTATATCATTTTTAGTGGTATTTAATGTTCATGTTTAACATTACATTTCATGTTTACATATTTTGATGTGATTGTGTCATTCTTAACAAATAGTTAATGGTTTATTTAAGTTTTGTTTCCATTAATGTCAATAAGTATCGCGTTTGCTGTATTTGTGTTCATATATCACGTTTCATCTTAGGTTTTCATGTCAAGTTTGCATTTATCTTCATAATTTGTTGTAATTATGTTCATATTTTACATTCCATATTGTGTTTTTGTGTTAAAGTCTTCATAAACATCGATATCTTTAATGTTTTGCGTCACCAAATCTTGATATTTAACGTTTCATCTTACGTTTTCATGTAACGGTCCATATTACTGTAATTAAATTGTCATGTATTGTTGTATTTGTTTTCATAATTTGTTGTATCTGTGGTCACATTTAACGTTTTATGTTAAGTTTTCATGTAACAGTTCATATGAATATCGTTAAGTTTAATGGTTTGTTTTCATATGTTGTATCAGTTAATGTTCATGTTTTAACATTAATGCTTGTATTTTTTATCTATTTCATGTTACATGTTGGGTTTTGATATTCAAGTTCTCATGAATGTGGTTAATCTATAATGTTTTGTATCATATGATCTTGATATTTTAAGTTTTGTCTTTTGTTTTTGTGTAAATATTCATATCAATGACTATATGTTGTAATAACCTTTGTCAATTAATTGGAGATTTCAAGTTATGTTTCAGTTTTATTTTTAAAGTTCATATTAATGTCATTTAATTTTCATATTTCAATGTTTCTGATTATATTTTTGTTCATATCAGTGTTAATATTCATATGTTTACATATTTTATATCACTTTATAGTCTTATTTAACTTATGCTTATGATTTGGTGTTCATATTCGTATTAATGTTCATATGTTTACATATCTTGCGTCAGTTTATGTTGATGTTTCAATGTTTCTGTTCGTATTTGGTGTTTACATTCATATGTTGTACCATTTAAGGTTGGTTTTTTAACATTTATGCTTGAATATATTTTTCAAATTGTCTGTAATATCAATTAGTTTTAATAGTTTGTAATCTTTTATGTTGATCTTTTAACATCTATTCATGTATTTGTTGTTCATTTTGTTGTCAGTATCTATTTGTTTTCATAGTTTATGTTTCATATCATTCTTGTA
>MJUU01000913.1:0-11504 GCA_002080025.1 Modiolus philippinarum
TATTTTTTGTTGGATTGTAATGAAATAAACAATCGTTGTAAAGGACTTTCATGCATTATTCCTGTATAATTTGGTTAAATGTGATTTTTCCCATAGGGTCCAATCAATAAATTAGAAAGTTATAGAAAGGTACCATCAGAAAGCTCTCATCCAAAGAAAGTCACATACCAAATATAAACACCCTATTACTAAACAACTAACTTCTAGAAGCAATGTTATTAAAGTTTTTTTTTTTTTTTAAATTGCCCTTAGGGCAAGGGCAAGCTTAAAATGTCTACAACAATGGTACCATCAGAAAGCTCTGATCACAAGTAAATCACATACCAAATATGTACACAATATCAATAAACAACTGAATTCTAGAAGCAAAGTTAAAGTTTTTAAAAAATAGCCCTCAGGGCAAGGTCAAGGTCAAAATGTCTACAAATATGGTACCATTAGAAAGCTCTCATCAAAAGAAAGTCACATACCAAATATGAACACCCTTGCATTAAACAACTAAAGGCAAAGTTAAAGTTTTTAAACATTGCCCTCAGGGCATGGTCAAGGTCAAAATGTCTTGATCTCATAGAAGATTGGTCGAGAAGTTGCGATTGCTTAAATGTTTTGTAATTCATTTATGACGTCACAAAATTCCCGCGAATTTCTTTCCGTAACACAGATCGACGTTAGAATGGTAAGGGTCAGTTCTAACACACACAGAATAAAAAAGGCCACATTCTAATTAAATACTGCGTGAACATTTTCATTAAATAGGTTTCCACGGATTCTGATATTATATTTAATTAAATTTACAATTTCAAAGAAAACATTTTAATTAGAATTCAAACTTATGTACAAAATCTGAATATAGTTAAAGTTAACTGGATTATGTACGTGTCTTTTAGTTATTACACCCTTTTATAATTTCCTCATTAATCCCGCCTACAGAAATTGATAAAATCAAATAAAATAAAATAAAATTCATTTCGCAAACGACGAATGACTTCTAACGTGTCTATATTCGTTAAATATTGCTATTAGTCTTAAATTTCCCCTTACGAGTTTTATCCTATTTTTGTGTCCTGTAAATGTATATTTATGCTTACAATATATAAATAAAAGAAAACGACACTCACTCTTTATGTTATTACATATTCATACAAAAATATGGTATTTATTGTGATCGTCTTCTGCGATTCAAGTTCATAGAAAAGCCCGCCATATTATTCCCGCCATTTTCATTCCTGACATGTTTTTCGCAAATATCTTTTTCCCTGATTCGGTGACCCTATCTTTTTATTTACTTAATCCGTTGAGGAGGTTAGTCTCTATCTTCTGTGAAAATATTATCAAATTATCATTGGTCAATTTTTTGCGATCACCGATTTTGTCGTATTATGAGTGCCCAACAAAAATCGCGGGAAATTAAAATTTATGCTGATTAGCCCATAATTTGCATATTGTTTCCTTTTAGAATAGTATATTGATTTCTGTACACCATGAAACATTCAAAACAACTTTTGTTCATTAGAAGCTAGAAATATAGTGAAAATATAGGCCAAATAGTATATAATTGATACCTTCAAAACAGGTAAATTAAGATGACGTCATAGCTCTGAAATTAGGTCGGTGACCCCCTAATTTTTTTAGATTTATGTAAAGGTTTTATCATAAAGTTAGTACAGATGGAATATCAAAAAGATATTATTGGGAGTTTAAATAGTATGATATGTCTTTAACGTTGTTAAACTTAATTCTTCTTAAATTGACGTCACAATTCAACCTATCGGTTAATATCTGGTATTGACTGCAACTACTGGTCCATATCTGGAATTGACTGCAACTATCGGTCCATACCAGATTTTTTTGGACCGATGGCATCAATACCGCAAGATGATTGGTTTAAGGCCAATAGAATTTCAGATTTTTTACTGATATGCAATAAAACAATTTAAATGATCCTCTATATTACTAGCCACGGTTATATCGATTATCGGGTGGAAAATAAAATAAAGCCTGCATAAGTAAACTAGTTAAGTAAAACAAAATAGTATAAATACTTGCGGAATTAAACATGTATCCTTTCTTTTTTCTATAATATTTAGATTAAAACATTATTTGCAAGATAATTGTGAAAGACAGAGGTCAAACAAGACATAAATCAAGTTATCGTTTGGAAATGGTCTGTCATGGCTTAAGTATAAAATCCAACTTGATACAAACATTGTAGCAATACACATTCAGCATTCAGGAAAATGTAAAAAGTTTTTAACAAGAACTCAACATACAGATATAGGGATCTTTAATATAAAAACAGTCAGTAAACGTCTAAGACAACGGTAGTAAAACCCGAAGGAACAAGAGACACGTTAATTGCAAAATTTAAGTGCAAATTCACGATATTGAGAAAACTAAAGAAAAAAAGCAAAAAACGTGAGACATCAATAATAATACGAAATAAAAACACAGCGTTGAAAACTAATTCACTTACAATGTGAACTGCCATAACAATAGGTGCTGTGGAAGGGCAAACGTTTCCTGGTCCGTATACGGCGCCCGTCAACACATGAATCTTCCTCAAAATGCCCAGTTTCATATAGGTAATGCATGCTTTGGGTCGTTGTCTCTTTGACACATTCCCCGTTGTTTTCCTTCTTTTTTCTATACTTTATAAACAAGAAATATTTCTTTGAAATCATAAATTTTTGGAGATGGCCATTTCCATAAATTATTTCTCTTCAGTACAGACCGAAATAAAAAAATGAACATTTGAAAAACCTAGTATCAAATGAAAAATTAGGAAAAATAGTTTTCCAGCTACCTACAAAAATGAAATATAACAAGGAAATCTAACTAAGGCATTTGTAATTATTTGTTGGTCAAAGATAGCAAAACATTCAAAAGTGAAAATATGTCAGAAACAGTTGCAGTTTTTGTAAACATAATAAAACGGAAACTTGACGTACCATATGCATTTACGAGTAATTTGAAGTTAGAGTACATATCAATGTCATTCGATGTGAGTGTTTCTAGTGAAATTGTATTTCTGCACTTGAAACACATTAAAAAGAGTTTACAATTTGTCTTGAAAGGAAGAAGTAAAAACCCGATTAAAAAGAAGTAGAAAATTGACAGATTTTCCACCTTCATCCGATGGTAATACAGTGGTCACCTAGGAAAATGGACATTTTAGCAAATATATATTTGATAATGGTGGACATTTTGGCGAATTGGAATTAATATGGGTGGATATTTGGCGTCTCCTATTTATATCAAAAATGCCGTAGTTACTGTGAATTTAATTTCTGCATATATGACCATTTCGAGAACTGTTGTCTCTTCAGTGCCGTATATTCATAAGGTTGAATGTGGCCTGTAACCGGGAGAAGAAGAAGAAATCAAAGCATTTGTAAGTCAATAAACAGAAATTTGTATCATAACTGATAAAGAACAAATTACAAAAACTACCCACCTGTACCAAAGCACAAAAGCCAAAATCCTCTAGAGACAGAGCAATACAACGGCAGTAGAAGACAGAAAGAACAAAGCACAAGATTACATAAATCAAAGTCCAGAGACAAGGCAAAATCAAGAACACCAGAAGACGGAGGACACTACATGCACACAAAGCACGCAAAACACACAACCACTACATATACAACACAAAAACTAAAGCACTAACAGTGTGAACTCTAAAAAAAACAGAGTTACATTAGGTGCTCCGGAAGGGTAAAGCATGCCCTGCTCTGCATACAACACCCATCCCACTGTCAGTGGGTCAATCCAGAGTAAAGTCAAAAACCAGTAATGTCAAATCCAGGAAGACGTGAATCTAGCTGAAAATGTCAGTTTTCATTTGTGACACTGACATTTTATATCTATGATTTCGTGGTGACGGCCATAGAATTTCTGAAGGGACGAAAGTAACAAGGGCTGAACACTGCAAGAAGGAGATGCTTTTAAGTTAAAACAATTTCCTTGAGTTAAGATATTGCGAGGTTCCAAATAAAATTCGTTTTCGGGACACCATCGAAGTATCGGCTACTTAGTTGATGAATACCCTCGGGGATTATGTGTCCACCAGCAGAGACATTGGCCTAGTGGCAGTAAATATCACTCTCATCTATAATAGATCAATAATAATGTAGAAATATATATATTATAAAAGCTGACATTGTATTAATGCCTATAATACAAAGATACCGATGTTGCATAATAAATAGTAAATACACGGGTTTTAAGGAGTAACCTCTCAACAGCAGCGTTGAAATCAAATAATATGGAAAGCCATCGTCCCAAATTTGTAACAATCGGTACCAAAGGCATCCACCGAGTGCATTACTTGGAATTAATAAACTGATTCAATCGAAATAATGCTCTTATTGTTCCCATCGTAAATCAAAACAATCAAAGTAGACAGTTTTGTCAGCGACAGACCAAGTAAATCTGAAAAGATTTATGAGTGTAGCATACAGAAAGTAGCAGACACACTCCACTGCAAAAACAACAAGGTTGCTCTATGATGAAGTGAATGTGAAAACTTGAATATCTTCTGAATTGCTTAATTTAGAAATTAAATCATAATACAAAATGCGTAAATTTTCCATGTATCAATTTCATTAGCAGATTTACTTTTCAGTGCAAAAAGGTATATTTACAAAATTAATGCCAAATTTAATATTTGTTCCGCAATAAGGTGTTTCTCCCTAGTGTCTTTGGCTTATTTTGGTCTTTCATTTAGATCTTATCGGGGATTTTTCTCAATCAATAAAACGCACGATTCATGCATTTCAAAAATATTAAAAATACAAGGATATTCACATTGAGAACTCCTTAAACACAGAAAGTAACATCAAAGTGCTTTGGAAAGGTAGCATGTTCTGTATCGTATTCGGTATCTACCAGTGGACCAATTCAGGGTATAGTATACACCTGTTATTTCAATTTCACGAGGACGTGACATTCATCCATGATGTCGTGCTTTTTGGAAGCGAATACCTGACAGGTAACTATTTCTTAAGCAGTGTTTAAGCTCTTATCATATACAATGTCTAAACTACTTTCTCTACAGTAACAAATCAACGGTGAAGTGTAGTCTCTGTGCAATTGGGAGATAAATTTAGTGTTTTAAAGAAATGGAAAGCTCAAAATAAACAAAAATAAAGATATTATTCCACTATATATTTACAACTTAACTAATAACTAAATATCGTTGGCAAAGATTGCAACAAACACGTGACTGTGTACAATATAAACATATTGCCCTTGGATGAAGATGTTAGGGAAGATTAACACACGAGGTAAAAAATTATCACCCGACACGAAGTGGAGGGTGATAATTTTTTCACCGAGTGTGTTAATCGCCCTAACATCTTCATCCAAGGGCAATATGATTTTTATTATACTGAATGCCGAGTTGAAAAAGCGTAAAAAACAATAACTAGAACAAGAACATTGAAAAGAAATAACATTACATGTCACATGGTTTGTTTTTATACTCTTTCTCAGTTTGGAATAATAATCGGTAAACTTCGGTCGGAGCGGGTGTTAATTTTCAAGATCGGCAAACTTCGGACTGAGCGGGTGTTAATTTTTAAAGATCGGTAAACTTCGGGCCGAGCGGGTGTTAATTTTTTAAGATTGGCAAACTTCGGGCTGAGCGGGTGTTAATTTTAGACATTAACAACCGTTGCTATGGATGGGCGGGGCTAACTAAGGATTAGTCAAAATTAACAAATGCAGCTTGTCCAATGAAATTAATGGATAATAAAAGAAATTTGCATAAAGTATAATAAAACAGCATGTCTCCCGCTGAACGTCGTGTCCAAATATCATATTCCCCTCATTCGAAATTCTCTAGATTTAACAAAAGTTATCCTATAAATATTAGTGAGTGAACTACAGCAATAGTAAAGAGGTGTTCCAAGTTAAGAAAACAGCTCACTGTGACCTAGCCAGACGACTGTTAGTTGCAGTGTTTTCTAAATCATAAGGTCTCAAAGGGACAGTTGTTATTTCAGTGATGCATTTCTGACATGTCAATTTCAAAAATCAATAAAACAAATTTATTTCAGCAGCGGTAATGCTTTTTTCTAAGTTTAGTGTACTATGTGTTTTTTGAGTCCTTATAACTCGATGAGTTTTTCAAGTGAAAGCACAAACTTCGAATACAGTGAGTTCCGATAGGGTTTCAGAAAAAGGAGGATTGTCCATTTTTGCCTGAATTCTTCAGTAAATTTCAATACAGTATACAAAATTTTAGAAAAGATTGATGGAGAGGCACATCCTCCCCTGGATGCCGTCGACAATGATTTGTACATATTCAACGTTGTAGTGGAATAAAATATTTATTTCCCATGCATGTTGAAGATTTGCTTACCCTCGGGGATTCACATTTCCCTCAGGCGATGCCTCCGGGAGATATGATTCCCTCTGGTAAACAAATCTTCAAATCTCCACACGCATGGAAAATAAATGTATCGTATTTTTCGCACAGTTCATATCTCAGACGTCATTGATCATATATGTAACTAGGTCCAGGCACGCGACAACATTGGATATATTAAAACAAATTAACAGTAACTTCGGTATTTTGTTATATATCGGTTGCTTTATATTTATTTTCGAGCTGTAAACATTCTTCAAATTTTATATGGAAAATGTAAATTGTCTTTATAGCAAAAGCTGAAATTAAAGGCCTGTTAAGTTTTTAAAAAATCATTGTAAAATATCACGATTCATACTAATAAAACAAAACATTAGCCCCAAAGCAGTGCATTATTTGTTCCCATTGGAGTCCCTTATGATGCTCAAGATTAACAAAATAATTTAACTTTTTCTCACTACAAAAAAAGAGAAATAACAGCGTTTTTGTTTAAAAGGTCGAGAATTACATGTTTTAGTTTAGTATGAAGACAGGTTGTCTTAAGATAGGAAAATAAGTTAATAGGCAACTTTGTGGAGACAGCCGTTCATGGAGATATTTGAATTTTAACATTACAAATATGATTTACGCCTCTCATAGAACAGGCTTTATCACAATAGATTTTTAGAAGGAGTGGGATACGCATACTTGCGGCTGAAGCTATGTAAGGATTGAAAAATGGTTATCTTCATTCAATTTAATGTCGAAAGATGATGAAACAGAAGTGAGATTTTTTAGCGATCTCGTCCCAAGATATTTTATAACCCGGTTGCATAACACTATCATAATATAACTGCTGTTCTAACATCCACGTTGGGTGATAATTCGTTTCCCTCACAATGCAAAAGCGATCTTCTCGGTATTTTTTGTCATACCAGCACTTCAAACTTTTCAAGCCACTGTATCGGATCTCCGCGTGGCAATCCATCAAAAGTTTGAAGGAAGGTGAATGTTAGTATTCATTTTTACTCGCAGTTTTCTGCGGGTTATGCTGTCACACAGGACGATAGTACGAGAAATCCACCGGGTTAAATAACACACTATATAATACAATATCATACACCCCTGGGAATCATTGATTTCTTGCATTTGCATTCTTGAATGCAATGAGTAAGTAAAACCAGTCCAAATTCAGCAATACACTTTAAAAATTATCCGGATTGAAATGATATATCTAACGCCAACATTTGGGATTATACTGGGGGATAATGCATTTCAACTGCGGAAGGATCAACGAGCAACGCGGATAAATAAAAAAAAATAGTACCGCCCATATCATCTGTCTTAAAACAGCGCCTGTCACTCACCTTTGATTTATAACGACGACGGGAAAGGCTGTTAAAATTGTATATAAATTATGCAGGCTGATCAGATGAAGGTGGTTTGATTATTAATTAATATTCCACAAGCACGTTTATATCTGATTTATTGTAAATAAATAGCGTGTATAGGGTATTTGTATTTACATAATATCCATTTAGGATATACAACAATATTACATATGGTATAAGTTTCTATTAATCTCATTGGCTTAAACGCTCACGTGATTTTAAGAATATTCAGCATATTTCAGTAATGTTTCTAATTTTAAGTATATTGACGCTATGTTTCTATTTTTAGTTTTATTGACGCTACATGTCTGGTTGGACTTTCAGACTATAGTTACTATAGTTTTTCACTAAGAAAGGTCTTATGAAAAAATATTTTAATGTTGGAAAACGCTTAACACATTAATAGGAGTTTCCGCCGGGGAAATAAAAAAAAAGGGGGAGTGTTTACAGAGCAACCACTGAAATCGATGAAAAATATATTTAACAGTTGTCACATGTTTTTTTATTGCACACTTCACGTAAAAACGCTAATAAAAAGGCTCACTTGTTTGTTTTTTTTTTTATTTGTAAATATAAGAGAAATGATGTCATTTATTTATCCTACGAGCACTGAGGAAACCCATTCTAGAAAATGGCAGATCCAGACCAGCCTTCAAATAAAGATTCTATTTCTAATTAAATTCCGATGTATTGACAAAATTTTCCTCCACAAAAATGTCGAGATACCATAAAACTACATATGTAATATAAAAATGATGGACTTTTTACTCTGTCAATATGTTAAATATGTTAAATATGGACCTGTTAGGAATATATTGACCTCGGACTTCGTCCTCGGTCAATATAAACCTAACAAGTCCATATAAAATATATTGACTTCGTAAAAAGTCCATAATTGATAAATATTTTCATGTATATTTCACCCTATAGAATCACTGTACCCGATAAAATGATTGTTGGTCAACTGGCGCATTAATGGTGTGCAATAAACAAGATATGCATGGATGAATTTCATCTTTAACTGCAGAAAAAAAACATACTTATAATATTTTTTTCCGTATAATTTTTCTAAAATAACTTCATTATCATGTGTTCTTTAAACTTACGTTTTCTCGTGCAGAAATGACGAGAGCAAATGGATATAAATTAAGATATTGTCAGTCACGGCCGAATTTCTTTTTAAATTTACCATTTCTCGTGGTAATTTCAAAAATTGATCTGTGTTTTTTTCACAAAATGATGGATCAAAAGATGACATATGATGATCCCAAGCTGTCATGAACAAAAATTAAATGTACGATGTTGGGCGAAGCATTGCGGTAGATTTTTGTAGCAGTACGCAGCGTTTTTCTGTAGGTCACTTTTTCGGATTGTTGGAGTGCAACACTTTTTTACTGTACGCATTGCTGTAGTGAAATTATACACATAGTTGGACTCAATGTATTACGAAAACGGTCATTTTATTCTTCATAATTGGGAAAAGATGGAATTTTTTCTTCATCTTTTTCAATTAAAAGACACCAGGGTCAAATGAATATATTTTCAATCGCTATGCAAACATATACGACTTTTAGACTGCGTTGATGGGTTTGGATCTTACTAACTGTACATTCTATTTGATAGGGGAAATAGCCGCTTATATCATACTTAAAATCAAACTCCATTAGTTCGTGCACACGCTATGTGTCCTCGCTACTAGATTCAGTTGACTGGAAAATAGTACTTCACTTTTCTATCATTTTTTGAATCATAGTATTCCATTTTATTTGAATATTTGAATATAATAATAAATAACTTTATTTGCAAATTTACGCTCATAGGGGCCAAGCAAATACAATGACAAAACATACAAGACATACAAACATATGTTTATACAACAACAAATAACATGTAAATACAGATATATATTAAGTAACTTTGGCCAACGTGGACTTTACTTTCGCAAGTCTGTACTTTGCTTTAGAAAGTCTGCTACTGCTGACAAAAGTTGAAAATTTGGATTTAAAATTTGTATTAGTTTATTGAGTGGCTGATCTTGAATAATTCATTATATTTATTGATGAATATAAGTCATTTCTACTAGATTCATTCTTGGTACAATTTAGCACAAAATGTATTTCATCATCAATTTCATTTGAACTGCAGTGTTTACAAATTCTGTTATCTCTTGGTATATTTTGGTATCTTCCGATTTCTATTTCTAAATTATGGTCACTAACCCGAAATTTAGTTAAAAGCTGTCTAGTTTTAAAATTTGATATTTCTAATAAATCTTGTTCTAGTTTAATTTCCGACTTAATTTTGCCATAAATAAACAACTTAGAATTTTCTGAAAAAGATGCCAATTTGTTTAGTGTTTTTTTACAATAAAACTCATTCACAATTTGTTTGATTTTATTTTTTAAACGACATTTAATATTATTAAAAGGTTGGTTTAAATTCTCAAATTCTGTAATATTGAGGTCAAATTATTCAAATAAACTTGAAGTAAATGTGTACCAAGAATAAATCCAATCGTTGTGTAGCGATTTATTAATAGTATATGCTTCTTGCAAAAGTGGATTTATAGAATTGCAATTAAGTCTACAGAAGTATAATAAAGCCTGAGATTTTATAAACGTAGATAAAGAAAATCTCCCAAGCTCCGATTTTGCTGCTATATTGCATGCTGTTTTTTTCAAGCCCAAAGTTGATTTACAAATATATGATACTGATAAGATCACCCAAAGTAGGATCACTGTTTCCGATAAAATGATTGCTGGTCAGGTGAATGGCGCATCGTTGGTGTCAATAAACAAGATATGCATGAATGAACTTCAAATTACATAGTTATCAGAATTTTTTTTTCTGAATTTTTTTCCCCCAAAATTACTTCAATATCAACGTCCTTTAAGCTTACGCTTTCTCGTACAGGAATAATGAGTTCAAATGGATGTAAATGCAGATATTGTCAGTCACGACCTAATTTCTTTATAAGTTTACTCTTTCTTGTGGTAATTTCAGACCCAAACAGTAAATTTTACTATGTTGCACACGTGTTTCAAGGAGTAACCTTTCATCAGTAGCATTAGAATCAAATAATATGGAGAGCCATAATCCAAAAATTGTCAGAAAGAAGTATTCATTACCGAAAATATCGAAATAGAAGACCAAATCCAGTACCAAGGACATCCACCGAGTGCAATACATGGAATGAAACCTTTGTAGTTTTNATTTCCATAAAACGCGAATCAAAATTTTCATTTCAGATAAGTCTGACTACTGGACTTGTGTGAATTTCTTCTGGGACCTCTGGTCCAGCAGCTGTGACATCGACTCGAGTGGTTTCAAAATGCAAAAAAAATACACAAAAAATAGTCATATTTCATAATTGTTTTGAACGTATAAATTTGATTTAAAATGGTTTTAAAGGATTTCGTTGGGGGATATTGCGTAGAAAAATAATTTAGAAAAATTATTTATTTACATGTTATCCTCTGGCAGATTATTAATTGTTGCCGTGTCACATCATTTTTTTTTTATTTGTATACCCCCCCCCCCCCCAAATAAAAACAAAAAATAGTCGGCCCCTTATGTCGCTCCTAAATTTATGAAAAACATGAGATCGTCTGTTCATTCAATTTCGGTCTTAGTCGGAAAAACAAGATTGCCGCTAGTGACAATGCAATAAATGCCAGGATGAAGATTTTCAGGTCCTCACTTTTTTATACGACCGCAAAAATTTTGCGGTCGTATTATGTTATGGCGCAGTCGTCGGCGTCGGCGTC
>MJUU01000913.1:12763-23034 GCA_002080025.1 Modiolus philippinarum
TCGATGGGATTTTTTTCTTTGGATTCCTCTTGATGTAAGCTTTCAGTAGTATGTCAACAGATTTGGCGTAGCTGTTACCGTTTCGGAGCTATGAGGGGCTGAAAGGGGCCAAAATTGTAAAGTTACAGATAACCTAAAATTTTTATTTTTCATCGAATTGCGATGGGATTTCACTCTTTGATTCCTCTTTATATAAGCTTTCAGTTATATGTCAGCGGATTTGGCGTAGCTCTTACCATTTCCGAGCTATGAGGGGCCGAAGGGGGCCAAAATCATAAATTTACAGATAAAAATCGGATTTCGATGGGATTTTTTTTCTTTGGATTCTACTTGATGTAAGCTTTTAGTAGTATTTCAACGGATTTGACGTAGCTCTTGCCGTTCCCAAGCTATGAGGGGCCGAAGGGGGCCAAAATCGTAAATTTACAGATTACCTTAAATTTTTATTTTTCATCGCATTTCGATGGGATGTTTTTCTTTTGGTTCCTCTTGATATAAGCTTTCAGCATCATGTCGGGTTGGGCGTAGCTCTTACCGTTTCTGAGCTATAGAGGGTCAAAGAGGAATCATAATGAGTCATAAGGGCTAATTTTTATTTTCCCATAGTTTGTGTCCAGCTAATTACTTGGTCAATCTCCTTATTGCGTCCATCTAATTATTGTGTCAAGGTCTTTCCTATGTCCATACTCACTTTAAATTACACTTTTTCAAATTTCAGTGGACGACATGCTGCGGTCGTATCATGCTGCGCTCGGCGTAGCCCTTTATTTTTGTTATCGCATGAAATATGGCAGGTGCAAATGTATTTAAGCAGAAGAGCTATATTAGGCGAGAAGTTTGTTCCGATATTGTTGGGTAATTTTCATAATATCCTCAAATGTTTGCCAAAATCATGTAAGGCGGTCTCTGATACATGTAAGTATATATTAAAGCTAAAATTAGTATTTGCCAAACTTGTATGATTTCCGACTTATCAACAGTCAGACATGACTGTAAATAGCCTTTTTTGTCAATTTGTAACAATAATTTAGAAGATGGTACCTTTCCCGAAATGTCATCAATTTTTCCGCAATTTTCGCGTTTCCCGAGCGGTAAAATATTTTACAAAGACTTTTATTAAGAGGTCAACCTTTTCGGTTTTACAGGCTCCTTTTTCAGTGGTTGCTGCTTCACAATGGACATCTTTTCCCGTCTTTACGTGCATTTTTTATCTCGAAGCCATGAAATGGCTGGAGAGATGTTAATATGACAAGAAAAAATCACGTGAGTCTTCAAGCCCATGAACAGCACTAAAAGATTATCTTCGTGCTTCCGATCAAATATAGTGCGCAAGTTTTCTTCAAAATCGTATAAATTGTGTTTTTAAGTTATATTTCTTCATTTTCTTGAGTTGAATACGGTGTTGTTATATTAGATTGAAAACAATATACATGTTTATCAAATTACTCGTTTTTTTATATTGCGTCTCGGATCAACAAATCTGTCACGCAGTAATTTGTCAAAGATGAAAATAACATTTGTTTACCTGTGACAGTATATTGCATATGTTTATGGCAATGAAATCGACATACGAAATCCCACAATCCGATTATTTCCACGTATTACGGAATAACTTAATACATGCAGACGTATGCTGCAGTTCTTTCGACTACGAAGTTTTGCCACGTGTGGATTTTCAGGGCTTCGAGATTCAGCTCCATCGGAGCTTTGATTTTTGCCACGATCCCGTTTACAGCTTACTTAAAATGCCTACCCCGCAATAAAACAGTGTTCGAGAAATATCTACATATCACACACAATATGTTTCAGCTGGCGTTGGTCTAGCTTGTGCAAAACTTATCAGTAACAGGTTGGCGAAATTGGTGAAATTTTAAGCATTTCCAAAATTTTCCGACGCAACCAACATTCTATACATTTATTTCCCATGCATGTGGGAGATATGAAGATTTGTTTACCCTCGGGAAATCATATTTGTAGGAGATATGAAGATTTGTTAACCCGAGGGAATCATATTTCCCGAAGGCATCGCCTGAGGGAAATATGATTTCCGGAGGGTAAACAAATCTTCATATCTCCCACATGGATGGGAAATAAATATTTTATTCCACCACTAAGTTTAATAATTATGTACAAATCATTGAAGATTGTTCGGGTTCTACCTCCCCTCGATCTTAACTGATTTTTTTATCATTATCTTGAAGAATTCAGGCAAACTTGACAAAAAACTAGCAAAAACTCGTCTGGAATCATTTTTTCTTGAAACTCCGCCTGAATCATCCTATATTCGAAAGCCGGTGCATCTATGACATCGATCGGTGAAAATATAATAGCGTAATAAGTATAAGGATGTAAAATAGACTAAAATTTTATATAAGGAATAATAGTAATTTTCTAAATAAAAATGTTTTAAGATTGAAATAAATAAAAAGATACAAAAAAAAAGAAAAATAACGCTAAGAATGTATATATATATTAAATCAAAATAAATAAAATAGAAATTTTATTAAATTAAAATTACAACATAAAAGACAAGCTTTGGGAAATAAATTAGAATTACTCAATTAAAATTTAGTAAACTAAATAACCGTGTGACAGGACAAATTGACCGTGAGATAAATACATGTAAATTGTTAAAAAAAAACTTTCATCCTTTTAAGTTAATTGGGATCTATTCAAGAATGAAATTAGGATTTATAAAAGAATAAGATTATGACAGATAGAAAGAAAATTATCTGTAAATGTCAATTTCAAAATAAACCCGGGGGAAGCTATCTATTGTTAAATAAGAGTTAAGCAGAAAATTGAAATAAGAGAGTAAATTACGTCTACCTTAATGGACAAAGGGTATATAAACGAGTGCATGATTTGTTGTCTTCAAAAATGAATTGCGGACAATAAATCATGTACAGATAATTTTGTTCCATTGAAGGTCCCAACATGCCGAGTCCGGGCGAGCTCAAGAAACATCTAAAATGAGCCACGCAAACTAAACTAAGAGCAGGATTCCCTACACAAAAGTAAAATCAGAAGTGAGCTAAGTTCCCGACATAAAGGTATTGGAGAAATGAACATGAGAAACAACCAATCCCATACACGGCATAATATTTTGGCGGAGTGAAATGGACTGATTGCGGTACCTAAAGAAGACGGACCTCGGCATGGTTAGATCATGAAGAACTGAATGAAGAATATCGAGCGGGACGAGACGAAAAAGAAAACATGACCCACCAAAAAGGTAATGTACATTTTTATAATGATTTATTAACACCTCCTGTGTACAATGGGTCGGGTAATCCATTAAACTGGTTACTATACTTTAGAAAATGGATCAAAATCAATAATATTTCGAATGAAAGCGCGTGTCATTATTTGCCGTTTTATTTGAAAGGAATCGCTAAAGTTTGGTTTGAGGGATTACAGGAAAACATTCAAGAAAATACAGTTAATTTAGAA
The DNA here is from genome assembly GCA_002080025.1 of Modiolus philippinarum. NCBI lineage: Eukaryota > Metazoa > Mollusca > Bivalvia > Mytilida > Modiolidae > Modiolus > Modiolus philippinarum. The sequence goes on from MJUU01000913.1 coordinate 16,217, forward strand.
AATGAATTTGTAGAGCGATTCTCGAATTATAAAGATGACATAGAGTTAGAAATTAAGTAAACTGAAAATGAAAGTGTTTTAGAATTTTTAGATAGAGTAAGAAATTTTACAAAAGAAGTGCCGTTGCCTGAAAATATAGAATTTTATTTTGCAAATAGGGGTTTTTTACAAAAATTTAAGATAAGTATTTTAATTAGCGGGCCTAAAAATTTAAAAGAGTTGAGACAAGCTGCAATAATTGCAGAAAGAGTTGTAAAAGCAAATGAATCATATATAAAATATGAAGGAAACTTAAAACTTAGTGAAGATAAATCTAAGGAAATTAATAAATCAATAAATTTAATTGAAGCAAATATAAAGGGGAATAAGAGAAAAGTCACTTGTAGCAATACGCAATTTACCAAAAATCAAAACAATTCATGCAAGTTTTGTGGTAACTGGTTTTGTTACAACAAAGAGTCGTGTAAAGCTAAAAACAAAGAATGTTTTAAATGTAGAAAGATAGGGCATGTTGCGAAGGCTTGCTTTAACATTATAAGGAGAAAAGGCTCAACCAAAGTAAATAAAAACGTACGCAGAGATAACAGAGTAAACGTACATGTATATAGTTACTTAAACAGAAATGAAAGAATAAGTAGGAATATAAGCAAAAATAATAGAATAAGTAGAAACTTAAACAGAAATAATAGGACAAATGATAGTTTGAACAGAGATATGAGTATAAAACGTAACTTGAACAGAGAAAGTAGAATAAACAGTAACTTGAACAGAGAAAGTAGAATAAACAGTAACTGGAATAAAGATGATAAAGTAAACGTTGGCAAAAGTAATAAAATAAATCGGAGCATACTCGCTGTGGCTTGTACTATCTTTGACTCATATCAAGAAGGAAGTTTAGTTCCTTAAATATATTTTATAAGGGAGAGGTACACAACATACTCTGTTTGTGAGTTCGATACTTATGATTAAATGTTAAACTATAATCTGTGTTGTATCTACAGAGAAGCTTTAATGTATGTAAAATATGTAACAACGGTCAACATTGAAGTTTATGCTTACTGTCTTAAATATCTGTATATTAGAATAAGTCGAATCTCCGTTCACGTCGGCACCGGAGTGCTTGACAAGATTAGTATGTCAATTTACATTCAGTTAAAATTCTTGGCTAGGCGACAGTGAGCTTTTCCTAACCATGTTAACTCGGAACACCTCCTTACTGTGATAACTCTTGTAAAATCTAGAGAATTTCGGATGAGGGGAATATGATATTTGGACACGACGTTCAGCGGGAGACACGATGTTTTATTCACAGTCACGTGTGACAGTCTTGGCCAATGAGAATTCATTATTAGTCAAGTTATAATTATATAGTGGAATAATATATCTTGTTTGCATTGTTACAAATAAATAATTCAATATAATATGAATTTCAATATGCCGTAAATATGTTCCGAGTTAAATAAAAAGACTTAATCCTCAGTAATGAACGAAAAATTGAAATAATCATCTTTAGTAGACTAGGTAGTAAAAGTGCGACATATTTGAATAAATCTATCACTTTTAATATGTAAAAATAAATATATTGATAGTGAAAATGCGTACAGTAAAATATCACTGCACAACAACCATGCGTACTGTTGCACTCCAACAATGTGACAGAAGTGACCTGCAAAATTTCTTTGCGTACAGTGGAAAAATCGTTCTGTTGGTTGCAATTTTGGTTATTTTTAAGTGTCCTTTTAACAAAAGAGGAAGAATACACTGTTTCACTTCTTGACTACATTTAAAATCATGAAAATGCGGTTAAAGTGTTCAAATAAGGCTCAGAAGTAGTGAAAGCAGTCAAAAAATTGACAGCCTTTTAGAATATCCCCTTTTACGTCACTGAATGCTATCACTATTGAAAATTTAAAAACGGAAAACATATCTAGATACAATCATAATGCAATCATTTCTCGAAAATCAACTCCAATTGGTGCTTAAAAAGGTACTTAATGTCGAAGTAAAGATGCAGTTCATTCATGCATATCTTGTTTATTGCACTCCAAGAATGCGCCAGTTGACCAACAATCATTTAATCGGGTTCAGTGATCCTATAGGGTGTATTTGTGCCAATTTGTATGACATTAATGTCAAACTTTACAGATTACAGTGAATTCGATACTTTGTTGTTATTACATACAATCCGTATATGAAGTTGTTAATGCAAATTAACCGCAATCTTTTTTGGTGCTGGAGTTATTTTTTCTTTTTTTTTGGGGGGGGGGTCAATAAGTGCACCTTTTCGATTGTAAAGAAAAAATTATATTAATATACCCAGATATATTATTCAAGTGGCATGATAATGTAGAGTTATAATCTGGTATAATATTTATTCAGCTCCGACCGTGTGCAGCTTACTACTGTGGGGAATTTTTTTTTCATTGACGGTATTCACACATTTTATCGTGAATTGTATTTTCAGCTCAATTTTTACCACGATCTTTGGTTCCTCATTTCAAAATTAAGATTGTTAGATTATTTGTTCATTTATGATTAGATTTATTTGTTTTGTGCAGTGTTCCCATCTCGTCCATCATTCACGCTGAAGAATTAGCCAGATGATAGTTTATTCAGTATTCATGGTATTAAGTTCTGTAACATAAACATCTGTAGGACTGAATGGGGTTAATTCAAATTTGGCATGCAACATAAGCAATTCACAGCATGTCCAGACTTCACCAAAGGATCAAAGGGCATATTATCGATACTTTCATGCATGATTAGATCAGATGGAGATTCTAGGATTCAGACGCATTAAATGTAATAAACTGGGCTAGCAGTACATTAAATTTTGTATTGCTATTGATAATTATTATGCTTCCTGTAAGAAACTGCATTAATAGTGTCTAATATACTATTTTGGCATAGTGTACCTACAGCCATGTACTATGCCTGTTACATGACTTGCATGGAGGGCGGAGCTACAGCGTTGTCAATCAAATAGTGATAAAAAAATCAATCAACCTTAATTTGGTAATATTTCTCGTAAAGTAAAGTTTTGACCCCACTTGTGACCACTCATTTTACTTATCTCTACATTTTATATCATAAAATAAACGAATTTTTGAGATCCGGCATAAAAAGTTATTTTCAAATTTTCATGACATCATGCAATTATTTGAAATGTAGGAATTAATTTAAACTGACAGTTACGAAATGAAATGAACAACAATTCTTAACTTGGAAATAAAAAAACAACAATTCTTAACTTGGAAATTGTAATCAAAAGATGAAAATAAATGACACAGTCAGCATAATAATGATAAAAACATTGTGTTTAGCAATGACTATGCCAAAATAGTGGTCAGGGTTGAATACACATAGTGCACTCCCCTCCGGGTCGTGCACTATGCTCTCAACTCTGACCACTATTTTGGCATAGTCAATGCTAAACACAATGTTATTATTATAATAAGACAGTGAATATTATCTTAGGAGTCGTGTTACTATTAGAAGTTGAAATGGTTAGAATTTTGTTTATTTTTTCTGTTAAAACATCGTTGTTTACATGTCATCATGACAACTATGCCCTTAAAAGGTTACATAATTAGGAGCTTAAAAATACTCTTTTCAACAAAAATGAATTTTGAAATTGATCTTATCTCATTTAGAATTGACAATTATGTACAATATTTTAGCGTTAATGAGAATTGCCATAGAAATAACATTTCACATTACTAAAACTGTACCATCTTGGTCGTAAGGTTAAAATTATCAGTTTATTAGGGTAAAAAAATCCTTTCTTTATTCTTTTGACAATGAAAAAAATGTTCCTATTTCGTGACATTGTTTATAATATCTACCTCTTTAAATGCCGGGTTTAAATGTATAATATAGAATCAATAATGCTGTTTTCAAAATATGAATATATGCAAATCAAGCAGCACAACAATGCTAAAGATGTTGTGTTTCATTTTTGACTCACCACGGATTTTAACAATGAGCAATAAGCATTAACATTACATACATCAATTATCTTTGTTTGCAATGAGTGTCTTTGAGGAGTAAATTTCAATTGTTTCCATATACATAGTCAAACCTGTCTTAAGTGACCTTCCAAGGGAACCTCAAAATAGGGTCACATAAGACAGGGGGTCTCTTAATACAGGTCCAATTTACAAAGAAAACACTATGAAGGGATATTAAAATTAGGGTCATATTAAACAGGTTTTAGCTTAATAGAGGTGGTCGCTAAGGCAGGTTTGACTGTACTGTATCAAAAGATCTTGATATTGGAATATCGATGAATCAAGCTGACCAATACAGCTTCAGTTGAAGATATGCCGCATTGCTTACTGTATAGGAAGAGACTGGTTTAGGGCAAGATCTTAGATATAATGTGTTAGTTGGTCTTCATAAATTAATGAGAGTTAAATTAGAGCTCTGGTTCAGAAATTATCAAGAGGTTTCCACAGATACCTTGCATAAGGACAGGCTTACACATATGTTTACAAAATGGATTTTGTTATCTATATAGGCTACAAAATAAAAAAAGTAAAAACTGTTTGGTCAAAACAATATCCACATTAATTTTATTTTGTATATAATACTGAAACTTCATTCATTTTGGAGATATGCTTACCCATGCCAACGGAACTGCGAGTAAACAGTACTTCAGTACTTTGATTTTTGTTATTTGAATCCAAAACAGCTGTAACGCGATTTAATGTTAACAACAAATCGTCTATTGGAAACTCTTTTGGTTTTTCTTCGTCTTTTGACAGTTCGTTTTCTTTAGTGATAGTCCATATGGGGAAATCTCTACATTTTTGGTCCTTTGCATATTTAATTGCGGAGTCAAATACGGACACCGGAATCCCATTGTTTTTGATAGGCAAAATAAACATAAAAACAGCTTTTCTTACTTAATGTTACAAAATGGAATACAGGAAACATCTACGATGGCTGAAAATTACAGCCACGTGCCACAATCTGTCAGGGATTTACACAGGAAAAACACAAACAATTTAGACAAATGACAAACATAAACAACGATAAGAACTAGGGACAACCAAACTTGGTACCGGCAAAAGCCAGTGGTAGGATTAAACGGCGGTTTATGGGTACCCAAACCTCTCCTTTATCTGTCCTATTTCCCTATAGTATAATAAACATACGAATAAAACCCAATACAGGTAGACTACTATCTCCATGACCACATTCTTGAAAGGAAAGAAAATGACAATACGTAATTTTGAAAGACGGGTCAAGGGGTGCTCGCCGCTAAACTGTCGGCTAGCTCAAGGAGCCTAGTCTGCTGTTAAAACACTGTCGCACTACGGAAGAAAAATCAAACTCAAAACTTCCCGAAGGGTTTGGTCAACAATCATTATATATTTCAGTAGACATTGGCAGTATTAGGGAGAGGCCAGTATATGTGTAAAACTTTCAGGTCACTAGATCTCAAAGATAATTTTACGGATGCAAAACTGAGTTTGAAGATCAAATACAAGATTTAACTTTAATAAGACATTTGATATACAGTCAAACGAATTATGTCATTGACGTATGAGATAATTCCAAACTTCCCAGGCCATAGGAAAATCCGAAGCGAGAGGCCTTTAGCATTCCATCATAGATATTTTGTCAAAATGGCTGAGAACGTCAACGTCCACAGCTTCATTGCCAAAGTTTAAGTACAAAGTCATTACAAAAACAAGATACATGGTAAGACAAAAAAAAATTGAATGCCAAATAAAATGCTGCAACAATCCTTAATTATGTACTTTGTAAACTCGAACTTCCAACGGAAACTAAATTATGTATCAATTTGAAGATGTAAGAATTTATAAAACCAGTGTTGTCTCTAAAAATTCTCGATTTACGTTTTTTTTTTACATTGAAAACGTCATAAGGAAAAGTCGAAGTGGTTTTGAAAATTAAAGCAATAACGAGTAACACTGAATATCCGTGATTTTAGCAAAAAAGTTGCTTTGGTAAGAATACTGATAAGTCACGTGATCATTTTTCTAATTTAAATACTAGTATGAATATGCTTTTAAAATGCACATCATTGGCTTGTCCTTGTCTTTTTATAAAATCTTAATTTCTTGATATTCGGGTTATTGGATGTGGTTTGTTTCCATTGATTTATTCACCGTTTTACTTTTTGGGGGACATTTAGGGCTTGATATATGGTGTGAGGTTCCTCACTGTGTTGAAGACCGTACGGTGACCTCTAGATGATTTGTTTTGGGTAGTTTTAACCTAAAGATTGGATGTTGTCTCCTTGACATTTACCCCATTTACTTTTTTTCATATTATTTCTCCATATGCCTGTTTCCTATTCTAACGGCATTAGCAAACGTCATTATATATGAAAAAGAAAGGAAATGGGGAAAATGTCAAGGAGACGACATTATAAACGAATTCCGGATTTCTCCACCAGATATTGCATTCTGCTTTCTTTCTCATCTAGATCACAATATGCAATGCAGATGCATTGTTCCGGGATCGGTCACTTATAGTCACATTACGGTTATAATAACAAAATACCGATGTTCTTGGTAATTTTATTTTCTGTATATGCGCATTTCGACAACTTATACATGTGATATTATTAATCAGTATATATTATTACAGATAAATATTATAATGCACTTAAAATTTGTGTTATCACATACATGTTACAATTTTCAAGATTTATACGGAACCGAAGATATAAAAGCACATGTTTGGCTTTGCATGATCTATCACACGTGGTTTCCGATCTCACTCTTTCTCTAATTTTCAAGCTTCTAAGGGGACGACCATTTGATTCTGGGGGGGGGGGGGGG
>MJUU01000923.1:30813-42315 GCA_002080025.1 Modiolus philippinarum
GTCAATGCAGAAATTTATTGACATGAGAAAGTTGTATTGACCGAGTGTCAATATACCTTTCTCATGTCAATAAATTTCTCCATTGACCGAATTTAATCGTCGGAGGACATTTTAGCGAAACGGGTGGACATTTTGGCGAAAAAAAGAGGACGTTTTAGCGACAAAAAAAGTGGACATTTTAGCGAAATATTTAAAGGACGTTTTAGCGAATCTGGAAAACCTAGACGGACATTTTAGCGACAGATATTTTTGTGAAAGTGTTAAAAAATGGATAACAGGAAACACCTACAATGGCTGAAAAATATAATTACACGCAACAATTTGCCAGGGAACTACACAAGAAAAACACGTATAAGACAAAAGACAAACGTAGACAACGATAGGAACTCGGGACAGCCGGATTTGGTACTGGCACTAGCAAAAGCCAGTGGTAGGGTTAAACCGGTTTATGGGTACCCAAACCTCCCCTTCATCTGTCCCGTTTCCCTCTGGTATAAAAACATACGAATAAAACCCAATACAGGTAGACTACTAACTCCATGACCAAAATCTTGAAAGGAGAGAAAGAGACAATACGTAATTTTGAAAGATGGGTCTTAAGGGGTGCTCGCCGCTAAACTGCCGGCTAGCTCAAAGAGCCTAGTCTGCTGGTAGAACACTGTCGCACTACGGAAGAAAAATCAAACTCAAAACTTCCCGAAGGGTTTGGTCAAGAATCATCATAAATTTCAGTAGACATCGGCAGTACCAGTGAGAGGCCAGTATGTGTGTAAAATTTTCAGGTCACAAGGTCTCAAAGCTAATATAATGGACGCAAGCAGAATATCTTGTCGATATCCCCTATTACGTAAAGAATGTAAGTAACGTCCCAGCTTTTCTGGATTTTTAATCAATTTCTGGCATTTTTTGTTTTTGAAAGCTTCTTTTGTTCAACATGGTTTACCTGTTGCATGGTCCATGTACACAAAAGAAAGGAAAAAGACGGTCTTTAAGCAGGATAATTTTAATATATTTATGTTTAAAAACGAACTACATTTTAAAACGAAACTTCAATTGAATATTTCAATATTTTTTTTTTCGAAATCAGATAAGGGATATGTGTCTACACAACGCATGTAATTACAGTTATACTTTAAACAAAAGAGTCCATACAAAACGTTCATTTGTTTATACACTTTGCAAGTTCCATTGGCTGTCGTTCGGTTCTTTGCAAAGGATCATGTTCTAATATATATTGTTATATTTATGTTTTAATTCTGAACATTTTTCTTTCAACTATAAACATTTCTTGTAAATCGTTCAATTAATAACTTTTATCATTCTTTTATAGATTTTACTACTGATAATGATTCGCTAAATTGTCCACCAATTTTGTACAGGTAATCTAATTTTAATTCGCTAAAATGTCAACAATTCTCTCGCTAAAATGTCCACCTTAATTAAAATCAGTTTCGCTAAAATGTCCTTCGCCCAATTCAATAGGCTATAATAGTTTTATTATTTTCCATTTTTTCAGATTTTATAGGGACATACATTATCAAATCCAAATTTTATATGATGTTTGTTGATTTTTTATTGGTTATTATTATCCCCGCACTTTAGAAGAAAGTTCGGGGATTTTGTTATACCCTCCGTCTGTCTGTCCGTCCGTCCGTCACACTTTTCTTGTGACTCAAACTCCTCCTACATTTTTGGATTTAGGGGTTTAATTTTGTTGTAGAATGGTTGCATATAGCCTGTAGATGCGCTATAAGCTTTCGGATTTTTGATATTGCTCTTGGTGCAAACAAGAGGCCCCAAAATGTCATTTTTTTACACATGTGGCATATGCCACAAACTCCTTCTACATTTATGGATTTATAGATTTAATTTTGTTGTAGAATTGTTGCATAGAGTCTGTAGATGCGCAATAAGCTCTTTATCTTGGTGTAAACAAGAGGCCCTAAGATGTTGATTTTGACAAAGGCCCAAAGTTGTGGATTTTGACACGTGGCATGTGACACAAACTCCTACATTTTTGGATTTAGGGATGAAATCTTTATGCAGAATTGTTACGTATAGTCTGTAGATTTGCAATAAGCTTTCGAAATTGTGATTCCGGTTCCAACTTTGGTAAATTTGCTGAAAATATCAAAGACTCATATTTTTGAAATTTGAGCATACAGTTATGTATTTTAGCAATTGTTTGATAGAAAATGAGATTTTGAGTAATTAGAATTCTAAAATGCGATTCCAAGTTTGGTAAATTGCATGAATGTCTCAAAGACAACTTATTTTTTGGAATTCTACCTAGCAACCATTCTAAAATAATTTGTTTAGTTTAGGACAAACATTTTAACTAAATGGATTTCAAAAATATTTGATTCCAATTTTGGTAAATTTCCTGAAAGTCTCAAAGACCACTTATTTTTTGGAATTCTATCTAGCAGCCATACTTGAATAGCTTCTTTAATTTAGGACAAACATTTTCATCAACTGGATTTCAAAAATATTTGATTCCAATTTTTGCTAAACTTCATGAAAGTCTCAAAGACCACTTATTTTTTTTTTTGAATCCTACCTAGCAACCATACTTTAATAGTTTGTTTAGTTTAGGACAAACAGTTTAATCAATTTAATTTCAAAAATCAGAAAACGCACCAAAGCTTCGAAAGCCGAGTTGCGAATAATTGTTACTTTCATAAGCACACCATCAGATATGCAAATAGTTGCACATGAATTTTTGAATTTTTTTTTTAAATCAGAGACTTATAATGGAACTTTCGCAGGATGTTTGACTTTGTCGTAACTTGGCTAAAAATTTGGCAGGGGTTATAATCTAGGTGTGATACATATTGCTGTTAGCTGCATGATGTCAAAATATTCCAAGTCCTTCCCCCCTCCCCGCAAAAACAACTAATTTCAGACCACCTCTCAAACAAAATTTGGGCAGGGGTTCCCCTTATAATCTAGTTTATACATATTTCTAAAATTGTGAAGAAAATATTTAGCAGAATGTTTTTCAAAGATTCAGTGTTCAGGTTATGTTTCCATGGCAACAGATAGCTCCACTTTAAATTAAAACCCACCATTCAAAAAAAAAAATTGGGCAGGGGTTCCCCTAATAATCCGAGTAATACGTATTGCTGAAATCAAAACATTCGTGAAAAAATTTGGCAGGGGTTCCCCTTATAATCTAATATTTATTGTGACGAAAAATTTGTACCAGAATACCTTTTTTTCAAAGATTCAATGTTCTGTTTTGGTATCCATTTCAACTGAAAGTTCCAATATCCATTACAACCCATTTCAGACCACCATTCAAAAAAAAATTTGAGCAGGGGTTCCCCTTATAATTCAGAAAATACGTATTGCTGAAATCAAAACATTCCAAGTCCCACTTTCCTAAAAAAAATGGCAGGGGTTCCCTTTATAATCTATTTTTTATTGTGACGAAAAATTTGTAGCAGAATACTTTTTTTCAAAGATTCAGTGTTCTGGTTTGGTGTCCATGGCAACTGAAATCCATTAGCCATTACAACCCATTTCAGACCATCATTCAAAAAAAATTTGAGCAGGGGTTCCCCTTATATTTCAGGTAATAGGTATTGCTGAAATCGATAATTTTCAAAAAATCAGAATACACAAATGTATTTTTTTTTTGCATCTAAGATTTTATTTTAACTGGACATTGCAAGACTTTTAGTAATATTGAATACTTCTTCACATTTAATTAATTACCTCCCTTTTTTTAATTTTGACTTTTCATTATGTCGTATTTTAAAGTTATTGAAACCCCCAAAAGTGTGTTTGTGTACATAATTATAACTATGAAATGAATTTACATGTTCTATAGCAATATAAAAACTACTTTTATATGAACAATAAAACTTTTTTAGCTGTTTTTGTTATCAAATAATACCAAACATTTGATATAAGGCTTTATTGAAATGTTTAATTTTTTTGTTATATTTTAGAAGTTGTGACCTTGACCTTTGTCACACAAACCTCAAAGTCGATAGGGTTCCCTCTCTAATCATAAATCATGTCTATGCAAAGTTTCATTTAGGTTTGACATGTGGTTCTCAAGATATCATGCGGAAACCAAAAGTTGACGACACCATTCATCAATTTATAAGCCGAGTCGACTTCGTCGCAACTCGGCTAAAATATCTAATTCCAATCTTGGTAAATTTCCTGAAAGTCTCAAAGACCACTTATTTTTTTTGGAATTCTGCCTAACAACCATATATCCTTAAATTCTTTTTGTAAAAATAACGACTATCAATAGTTTGATTATAAAAATATTGAGAAAAATTATGCCCAGGGTGTAAAACAACTGTTTTCTGTGTCAAACATGGAGTGCGGGGATAGCTGTCGCTCCGACAACCTCTAGTTTGCATTTGTATTTACTTTTCTAGTAATGGAACAAAGAATATGTCTGTTTTGTATATTAGAAATAGACAAATTAATCATATTAAAGAAATTTTTCAATTTAATTAAAAAAACTGTAAGATCAATTATTAGTGGTAGGTCAATACGTAAAGTCAATTCATAAAGTCAATTCGTCTTTTATTCCTTAGTATATAATTAATTATCAATTTTTAGCAGAGGTCAATACGTAAAGTCAATTCTTCAATTTATTGACCACTCTAAGAAATATACAAAATCATGTGACCACAATTTAACAAATCACAGGAGTTAAAAAATATAAGAAAATAATAAATAGCATTATTTGTTGACTTTTTTACAATGAAGGGAAATAGAGTAAATGCAAATGAGACAAAATCTCTACAAATACATGGTAAAACCAAGCAATGGAACAACACTTTTATTGTTGTTTTTCATCTTGATATGTTTTTGACGATTTACCACAGAAAGTGTTACCTTGCGACGCTAGGTAACATTGATTAATATCGTTTAGAAAATTAAATAGTTTAATAGCAGTCTTGGAATATCCTCCTTTGAAAAATGTGGGTTTATTCTTCGAGAAAAGATTACCTTCAAGCATTGAAAGATTTGTAATTGTTGGTAACATGTAGACTCCGGGTTATGCAACGTTCAGAAGTTTGGTTTCGGCCGAAGCTTAGCATCACATATCATTCATTTGATGCTTTTATTTAGTTACTGAAATTTGACGGAATCTCTTGTAGGATGATTGATTAACTTGAATACAATAGGTAATTTCTCGGACACGATACATCTAGACATTTAACTCTAATTATTTCGATATTTTAAATATCCGTCAAATCATGTTGCTATGCTTAGTTATTTTACTTCTTTAGCTATTTTGTATTCATGTAATTGCTTTTGGTAAACGTACTCATTCATGATCTTTAATTCCTCATATTGAGATTAAATATGAACATATATAATCTCTATATGATTACATATCTAGACATATTCTAGTGCTGCTGATGAGGAATAAATTTCCGAAATGGCCATACAGCTCATTAAAATTGTCGCAGTTGGAGTTAACATATGTGTTATGGTCTCATGTTCATTTACTCTATATCCTATCGTAAAATATTATATAATGCAAACAAATTCAATAACTAAATAGCAATTTGTACATATATATCAAAAGAACAATACATAAATCAATCAAAAGTAAGAAAAAGAAAAAAAAAATAGCATGATGTTTCTACAAAATAGACAAGTACATATCATGTACTGGAACAACTATCCCGATTGAATACAGCAATACTACGGATAATGTGAGTATGAAACAGGTTCTGGAAATCATAGAGCAATTCGTCACCACTGAATTCAGTGTTCGGTGCACGTCCTAATAAGATTTGGTGCAATATTTCCGAACCGTATTCACTCAGCTCACTATACAGTTGAAGTTCAAAGTTTCCAAAAAACTTCTCGGAGATCAAAATTAATTACACAATCGCAAACTGTATGGACAAAGAAATCTTTATCGCAAAAATGACAAAACCCTACAGATTTATTCGGAATACTAGTGATGATAAAAAGTGACTGTCTAATTTCTCTAAATGAGTGACAAAATCTCAAAAATCTGGGAATTGAAACAGAATTGTGCATTGAACGGAAGTGTCTGAAATCGGGTTCGGAAGACGTTCTGTTTAACCACGGCTCTGAATGAAATCGGTACACAGTAGTTCTAACAACAGCTTTCTACTGAAACTTTAGAGGGAAGTGTCCATCCTGTATATATTCATAAATATAATCAAAAAGATTATACGTATTTAGTATGACTATAATATCAGGAATAAATCCATACTGTTTTCTAAAGACGAAATAAAAATATCTTCTTTGTAATGCATGAATGATCTAATGTGCACAGTTTTTTTTAGAAAATATAGTTTTTTATATCAATTGCACTCTGTATTGGTAAAACACCGACAATAACCTCACAAATGTCCAGTCTTGCTGAAGTTTTTAAATCCAATATATACTTAATAATGTAATGTTGAAAACAATTCAACAAAGAAAAATCATTGCAACGTAAGTTGGACGATAATTCGCAGCCATACAAAACACTTGGCAGAATAACTGTTCTATAAAGTTTAATTAATACCAACGGATTTGCAGTTCTAGTTATTACTCCTTTCATTGCAAAACAAAAAAGATTTCTTGCCTTTCCTACATGCATTAAAAGTTCTGTCTTTACATTTGAAATGCGAGTTAAGTTCGATACCTAAATGCATATACGATTCATCGACGGGTATTATATCATCTTCTTGTTGCCACCTGTATTCAATCCTCCCTTCTCGAACAACCATCGAAAAACGTAATACAGACGATTTACTGGCATTATAACACAACTGCCACTTTCGAGAGTATTTGTTACAAATATCGAACATATTTTGAAGAGATTGGGGAGATGCAGCAATACATGATTATGTCGTCTTCAATAGCGGGACTACAAAAAGTTAGTCCGAAAATACCTGTATTTTTACAACATAATTCAAGTTCACACAACAAGTCATTAATAAAAACAAGACAAAGTATACCAGACAGAACGCAGAACGCTGCCTTGACGTGCCGCTTCGTTAACAGGGAAAAGGTTAGACTCGCACTGATTAACAACCATTGGGCTTTTAGTGTCCACGTACAAATCATTCATAATTAACCACAATTTATTACGAACCCCAAGATTTAACAACTTAAACATTAAACCTTTGCGCCATACCGTATCGAAGGCCTTTTTGCAATCAAGGAAGGAACCAGATCTTACTACCCATCTCAATATTATGAAATAAAGTCTGTTTCAAATTAAAAGATGCAGTAATGCAACTTAAATTCTTTTGGAATCCCTATTGTTGGGGGTTAGGAAAATCGTTTTGTAAAACATTTAATAGACGGGACTTGACTAAATTTTCAAATATTTTAGAAATACACGGCAGAAGAGTTATAGGTCTATAACTATCGGTAGACGTCTTAAGATTTATTGTAACCTTTACAAAGCGGAACTAATATACCGGTTTTCCAATCTTTGGGTATACGCCCAGTCCTTATAATTAAATTGAATAGCACAGACAGGCATTGAATTAATTTGTTACCACCATGAATTACACGTTCGTTCTTAATTTTATCGAAACCACCGGCTTTTCTCCGTTTTAAGTTTTCAACTACCCTCTGAATTTCGTCAACTTGAATATCGCCACCTGGTACGGTTTTGTTAGTTCTCATACAACACTCGAGATAATTATCGTACACATTTTCAACTACGCGTTTAAATGTATCATCGAATCTATTCGCGTCATCTACTGTATAAAGATTAGAAAAATGATCTTTGAATGCTTCTGTCACGGTTTCAGGGGTACAGCACACGTTACCGTTATGTCTTATTTCCGGATATATTTTTGACACGGACTTAGTATGACGTTTGACAAGCTACCAAAAGATTCGCAAGTCGCATTCGGAAGCTTCGTTTAAATCTTTGTAACTGTTCATAAGCAGCTTGCTGTATATTTAAAATGATTCAAAATTCCTGAACATTATTTTTTTTTGCAGAAATATGATGAAGATAGCAACAGCATACCGCGGACTTGTGTTTGGAAAGCCAGCCAACTGGTCATTTCCTTAGTTATACCACACGGGTACAGAGAACCAAGGTCTAAAAAATATATAAAACTCAAAATCAACGCTGTTAAAGAGGTACCGATAGGCAAGTAATGGAATAGAAAAAATATACTGACACTTTATTTCTGTTCTACATATAGCTCTCATTTTAATAGCCAAGTAGTTGAACTGTGATAATTCCAGTACCTTTGTATTGGCATTAGTTTATTGTGAATCTCATCAAAATTGGATTGTGTACTTGTTTTAGCTTGACGAACCGTAAGTCTGTCCGTGAAAAATTGTAAAATTGTAATCAGAAAATTAAAAAAATGCTTCTTTGATGATTTGAATTAAGACTGAAATAAAAAATGAAGAGATATGGAGTAAATGAACAAGAGACAAAGTGTCTACAAATGCATGTTAGAAGTAATCAATTGAACAACGCTTTTATTGTTGTTTTTCATCTTAAGTCATCATGAGGCCTTAATCAAAGACTTTTGCTCATACCTCATATAAAGTTTAAGACGGCCCCCTATCACCGGTGTCCATAAGATTAAATTATGAATGTTTGCAATAAATTTTAACCATTGATTTTCTATTTCATTTTCTGTTGTGATTCTATAAAAACATATCATTAAATGTTAAACAAATGAAGTAACAAATAAAATCTCGTAATAAGTGTATCATTCTTCAAGATTAGAAATTATCTTACTTTTGCATTCCTAACTTATTTTATAAGGGGGATATATTTATTTTCTCGTGCTGCCACATTTGTTGCAACATCTCTATCCTCTATTAAATAACAAAATACCGAAGTTATTGATATATTAGTTTCTGTATATAGCATCTCGAAAACTTATGTCACTTCAATGCAGGTATTTTGAAATCCATATACCGAAATATGTGTAAAAGCTGAAAGCTGAAAGATAACAAATTTCCAATAGTATCTGAATAGTGAAGCCAAAATAAAGAAGAACGGAACTTTAAGAGAGGGACAAGCTCTTAAGTTTTGCACAAAAGTTAGATATTTCAAGTTTACAAATAAAATCGGTTTGCATCGAAGTCCATCAGTAGAGGTTTCGACCTAGATGTAATGAACAAAATACCGAAGTTACTGTGGATTAAGTTTCTGCATATGCGCATTTCGACAACTTTTCCTCTTCAGTGCAGATGAAATAAAAACATTTGGAAATCCATATACCGAAATATGTGCAAAATCTGATAGAGAGCAAATAGCCAAAAGTATCTAAATAACAACTACTAAAGCCAAAATAAGCTAAGCACAGAGCTATTAGAGAGGGAGATACTCCTTAGTATTGCACAAAATGTTTGTTAAATTCAGATATTGCAAGTTTAGATGTATTGATTACGGGTTGTCAACGAGGCAAGTGGAACATATTTTGTAGACTATTTGACCATGTTTGGGAAGGTAATTTTGTGATTCGTGAGCGTATAAACTACTATCACCTTTTTACGTGCTGGCTGTAACCATTTGTATTTCATCTAATACACCTTTACTTTTATGCCCGCCCATGAATGTGGAAGGGGCGTATAGTGTTACCCTTGTCCGTCCTTCCATCCGTCCGGTTAATAAAGTTTTGCGTTTAAGTACATTTCTCGGAAACTGTAAGGGGTAGAACAATAATAGAAGGCCAGTAGGTAGATATTTGATAGTACTACAGAGTTCACTAGGTAGTTTGACTCTTTGACATACATTTCATGTTTTAGTGACTCTGGTTAAGTTTTGTGTTAAAGTCCATTTCTGAACAACTACGCATTATAAGACAATGATGTTTCATCAAATTAATTGCTTAATTACTACCAAAATCATTGACAATTAGGTGGCTGCAGTGACTTTGATTAAGGTTTGCGTTTAAGTCTATTTTTCAACTTGTATGTATTGGAGCATCATGATATTTCACTATAACGTTTATGTTAATGAGATCTGCCCATTTCACCAACAATTGGGTATCCATAACTTACATTTAATGGTAGAACGACTATGGTTAAATTTTGCATTTCATCACAATTCATTGACAGGGAACTAATTTTTTGAATGATTGACTTGGGTTAATCTGTTGTGATAAATTTATTTGCGGGGCATCCGAGTCTTATAGACACATTCTCGTTTTACCTCATTTTCCCTCTTTATATCCTTTTCATCATTATTTATTTACAGATGTACTTTGTATTAGGGAAAGGATGATTGAAACGCATTTAACATTTTCTTACAAATTCTCTTCATTTAAAATGTTTTAAATATGAAAAAAAAAATCACCTTTGTCCAACTAATAAAATTGAAGGTACAAATTTTCATCGGGAATTAAGCACTTGTGTGCATTGCTTTATTGGAAGGTATCATGTAAAATATATTGAAACCCTTAAACTTGTAATAAATTTTAAAGAAATACCTAAATTCAATATCGTTTACTTACATGAAGCTTAAAGCTTGCTTTAAGATACTAATTCTTTTACTTAATTATTTAGATCCCGAAGATGACTTAGCGGCAATCCCATCAACTATTCTTGGTTTTATTGCACTCGTAATTTTTGCATGTCTTATATCTAAGAGAGATAATCTTGGTGGATTTTGTCGGTGCTGTGGTGAGGTAACGTGCTATTTTTTACAATGTAAATGTTTACCTGATTGTGACACGCCATCATGTGACTGTTCAAGTGGGGTCTGTCAGCCATGTTATGACTGTTGTTCAGCATGTCCCGGATGCTGTACACCAAGGGAAGAGGAAAATGAAATATCAGAAGAAAATACAGCAATGACAGGTGTTGCATCTTCTACCGACCAATCACAAAACGTTTTAAGTTCTAATGTAGAATCTGGACTGACAGCATTAAATTTAACAAATGGAATTTTAGAAGATCCTCCACCGTCGTACGATATTGCAGCCAGAGGTACGAAATTTCATTCCACTATCAATAATTTGTAGTATTCGATTCACTTTAAACAAATATTTCTTGTTTGAAATATAAGTTATATTTTTTTAGGGAATTTACAATGCAGAAGCATGCTTTTAATGTACATCACGTGTTTAACATAATTAGTTAATCGATTGGATTATATGACTCATAAATTGTTGAAATGGCCATCTTCAGAACAGAAATTTGTGGAATTTTGACTATTTGTTTGATATAACCACTTGGTCCATACCTTTGCTGGTGGGCTGTAAACCCTGAGAATGTAAGCAGTTTTGTTGTCCAGTACCTCCGTGCTTGTCCAAACACACATCCTCTAATATTTAGGGGTATTTCCCTTGTGCAATGACAATATTTAGCTACTGATATCTTTTGCCAAAATATTGTTCTTTGTCAGTTTTTTGTATGTTTATTTCCTCCAAATGATCTGAGTTTTATTGGCACTGAAGATATATAAAATGTAGCAATAACCATCAGCAGAACAAAACTTTAATTCAGTTTTGATATGTTGTTTCATTCATAATTCATGTATGTGTCTTTTTTATATTGGCTTTTATT
>MJUU01000923.1:46493-59011 GCA_002080025.1 Modiolus philippinarum
CTATATTTTGTGTCATAAAAATAAAACTTTTCCATATACCCATCAAACAATTGTGTAGTTTGCCTACTCTGCACAGATTTGCTAGGGAAAACATGATAAAAACATCATTTTCGCCATCGATATTAACTTGGTGCGGTCTTCGGAACATGAACTTGAATAACAATGGAACGATATCATCTATAAATGAACTTTTTAATGATCGTGTGAGACGGATTTTTTTCGAAGCCTTGATTAATAAGGCACTCACGGAGACAACTATGCCTAACGAGGAAGTCTGGATAATCGCAGAACAAATCAAATGTGAAACATACAATCTCAAATCTTGTTTTCAAATAAAATTGCATTATTGGACATCATTCCCATGTTATTTACACTCCAAAATTTATCTGTATGGTAAACAAGCAACAACATCACAGTACGGTTACCCTCCCCCCCCAAAAAAAAACAAAACAAACAAACAAACAAAAAATCAAAAAAACAAAACAAAACAAATTAAAATAAAAAAACAAACAAACTAACTAACTAACTAACAAACAAACAAACAAAAACAAAAAACAAACAAACAAACTAACAAACAAACAAACAAAAACAAAAAACAAACATAAACAAAAAACGATTTGTCCAAATTTGTATATCCGGAAAAACACACGCCTACATTATGCATCTTTGTAAAGTGAAGGCCGTGGTGCATCAGTGCATCAAAATAACGATTTCGTAATTATTGGCTATAGTCAATATTGATTTTGAATGGGGTCAAAGCTTTGAAATTAAAAAAAAAAAGTTTTGTGTGTTTAATCAACAGCTTTTAAAGTTAGCATTCCTTTTAAAGGTCTTTTTTATGCAACCTAAATATAAGGGGCTCTTTATCTTTCAGTTATAAAGACCTGGAAACTTAAGCAAAGTAACTAATACTTGGTAAGACTTACAATGTACGCCAACCCCCCGATCCCCCAAATAATAATAAAAACGCGTTCGAAAGTGAAACTGAAACATAACCCTATGAAATTATCTATATGAGAATGTAATTTTATGTGTAAAAATACATGTGGAGAGGGTAACAAGAAACACTAACAATGGCAGAAAATTACAGTCAAATGCCACAATCTATCAAGCATGTCAGGAAACTGCACACAAAAAAAAACAATAAAAAAGACAAACTTAGACAACGATAGGAAGAACTCGGGATAGCCGGATTTTGTACCGGAACTAGCAAGGCGGTATGGGTAAAACGGTTTATGGGTACCAATACCTCCCCTTTCGCTGTGTCATTTATTAGTTCCATACTCGACTGCTCATTTAGTGACAGATCGTGATTTGAACCCCAAAATTAGGGGATATTAGGAAATTTGTGTTTTTTTTTTAATTTTCAAGAATTTTCGAAAACATATGCGCGCGTATTACGTTAAACGTAGAATTAATTTCGGACGGCTAAATGACGAAAAAATATAGTTATCTCTCGTTATATACACCAAAAACATTGAAGATAATGTGCAAACAAAAGACATATAAACGTCGCCGCTATATACATTTGTATTTCGTAGAAACACATCAGTAGTAATAAATATATAAACGAAAGCTGTAAATAAAAAACTTAAATAAACAGGATTTTAAGAAATTACTATGATTAGAGCTGTGGTCCAAGGTTTTTTTTAATTCTATAGTCAAATAACTAGTTAACCCACTTGAAGTCCGTCGTCTGCAGTCTGTAGTAAACATGCAAAGAACATACTTTGCAACAACATAACCGATTGAAACCAGCATTTTCACAATTGCAGAGTAACTCTTTTGGCGATACCCTTTAAAAACATGTCTGGCAAATTCAAACCCAAACAAAGATGGCTGCCAGTCGGGAAAGCTCTTTGACATTGTACCAAATCGAAAACAAAGTTCACAGATACTCTTGAAAATTGCAAATTGTAACCAGACTTTGGTGACTCCAATATGAAGAACAATAAAAGCGTTGTTCAATTGCTTCGTTTTGCCATGTTCTTGTTGAGACTCTGTCTCATGTTCATTTACTGCATATTCTTCTTTGATTTTCAATATCTGTCCTTGTTTGAGTCAAAAATGGATCTAAAAGTTATCAGGTACTCCTTTTTCATATGCGTGCCCCCGCTTAACAATTTTGTTTATAAGTACGTATAAGGTCTTCGACAATAAAACGTACTCATAATTCTTTAATAGGGCTCTGCATACGGATTCTATCACTATAGTTTCATCAGATTCCATTGCTAGACAGATACTATCGTACTAAACCGTCGCTATGTACAATGTAGAGTAAGCTAAAAAGCTGAGATACTAACTCTTGCCTTTTCATGCCTTGTCGACTGCACACAGATATCTTTAAACAAAATGCTTTATTATAACAGATTCCTGATATCGTCAAAGCCGGGCAAAAAATAATTTTAAAACATTTCATTGCTCAAAATTGATTTCTCAAAGATGATTAATGTCGTTTTTTTCACATAACGTTCCCAAATGATCATAGGGGTTTTGACACGTGCAAAAAAAAACTCCTGGCATTTGATCAAATCTATCAAGGGGCTTCACATCCACATTCCTCTTGCGTTTTAGCATCTTTATGACATTACAATTATCGTTAACTCAGCCAAGAATAACTCGGCTAATCCAGTCGTTATATTACACTCACTACGATCGCTTCATTAAGAAGGAGAGAATCGGATACGGAGAGGGATTGCATTATTCGAGTTAAACCAAGAATGTTAATATTGGTCGATAAAAATTTCAAATCTGATGCTGTCAAAGGGGAACCCAACAAATATGTTAATCTGGCATTTATGATAGTGAGTATACCCTTGAACTTCATACGTTGATTGGACCATTAATTTATACAATGTTATTCAAGTTGGTTGACCTGGAAACAAAGATCACAATTGTTACATATACTTGTTTAAAATTTAAGAAATGTACAAAATGGTCTTTATTGAATGTATGTTAATGATAATTTTTAGTTTTCATGTGTTGTTATTGTGGAGGAGCTGATGGTATGTTTCGGCCTACTACTTCATCATAACTTGGTGGTGGAGCCGTTGGATCATTTCTTGTGTCGATATCTGTAAAAACCATAAAAATATTTAAATCTGCGTCAAATAGTAATACTACAATCTGAAGTCACATTTTATCACAGACTTAAGACACGAGTGAAAAGGAGATTTGGTAACAAAATGTAAACTATATATATCAACATTTAATATATATACAATATATGTACATTGTCGGAAAATATAAAATTTATTTGACGAGCTTTAGAAACAGGTAGAAATGCGAGGTTTACCGAGCATTTCTCGCCTGTTTCGCAGCGAGTACAAATAAATTTTATATTTCCGACAATGTACATATATTGTTTTTATCCTGCAATCATTTAAACCATATTTAAAAATGAATTTTCTTAGTGAAGCGAGACTAGGAAGACAGTAAACAACTTCGGCCATTTTGGTATAATCCCTGACGTCATAAGAGAATTTACACTGTGACGTCAAAGTATTCGAGGTTTCAAACCAGTCGCTCTGTCTTGTCTCCATTCAAAATCGTGGACCAGTTACCAGTATATCCTACGAATACGAAAAAAAAATATTCGTAGGGTCGTATTCGTCTAGTAAATACCACCATTGCAGGATAAAAAATAAAGCAGTCTTTTATACAACGCAAAAGGCTGCACGCACAAAAAATATAACTTTTTAAAATTCATAATATAGGGTTATTGCATGAATACTGTGGAATATTGTCCCGAGAAGAATTTTATATTGCACGAGCTCGCGAGTGCAATATACATTCTTCGAGGGATGATATTCCACAATATTCATGCAATATCCCTTTTATTGTATAGCAGAGATAAAATTTCTGTTTATATTGAAATTTTGTTACCAATGACGTCATGAAATTTTAGTCATATTTGCACTAGTGCAATATGGAAATTTATTGCACGCTTACTTTTGGTTGCTTTCTTAGGGAAATATTTTGTTATTACCCTCATCTATATTGCAAATAATGCTAAGAGAAACCTGATTGTATTTTATTGTCTCGCATGCGAGGAAAGTCGCTGAAAACCAGATAGGTATTACTCTCCGGCTCCGGCGGCGTAAACTTTCCTAAAACCTTTTAAAAATAATAAACTTTTAAAATATATCACTTATATACAACATTTTGTGTATGCAGGTAGCTGATGGTAAGAGCTTTCCAGTATCATATGATTCAGATGACCTTAACCTTGTCTTCATGGTTTAATGACTTCAGAAAAATTGCGACATAGTTTTACATTCAAGTCATTTTCTCAGGATTTGTAATGCATATATAGATGTATATTTAGTGTACTGATAAATCATGGTGGGTACATGCAAGTCTGTCATTTGCCAATAAACTTCGACCTAATTTGCATGGTTCAGTGACTTTGTAAATTTTGCAACATAGTTTTACATTCATTTGACAACTGTCATTTAACCTTGACCTCAATTTAATGCTTTAGTGACATTGTTATTTTTTTACATTTTTGTCCATTTCTAAGCAATTGTTAACCATAGACAGTCAATTGTTGGTGAATTGCTATAACTTACAGGGTAGATGCCAGTCTGGTACTTGTCATGTTACCCTGACGTCAATTTCATGGTTCATTGACTAAGTTAATATTTTTTACATTCGTGAGTTGTGCCATTTTTGTGTTTGGCAATCTCAAGACATGTATGTTTTCCCTTTAATGTTGTTTTCAGAAATTTTAGCGCAAAGATTTTAGTTTACCAATTTCACTTGAGATACAAGAACAGTTAATGGTATCTAATCCAACTAGTTTAATCATATGGGCAATGTATGCATACCAATGTAAACTACAAAACTTATAAGTAGATCATCATTTAAGATTGATACTTAGTTTAATAGAATAAAAAGATAACAGGAAAAACCTACAATGGCCGAAAAACATAGTCACATGCCACAAAGTAACAAGAAACTGCACAAGAAAAAAGTTTAAGTTTTAGTTTTGTCGTTATGTAATTGTGTAATTCTTTTAATTAAATGTTTGTTTCAAACATACAATTGTTATCAATTGTAATCGTAAACTAGAAAATCGCAAATATTGCAATGAAAAAGCAATATAGTTATCAATGAAAGGACATGGAGTAAATGGACATGAAACAAAGTCTCTACAAACACATATATAAACCAAGTAATGGAACAACGCTTTTATTGTTGTTCTTCATCTTGAAGTCACCATGAGGCTTTCAACAATGAGCTATGCTCGTTAAACACGGTCCCTAGCACCGGTTTGAGCGGAATTCATTGCTTAATGTCGAGCAACAAACACAAAATTAACTGGCAAAGTGTTTTAACAACTGCTGTCATCCGTATCCCTACAATAAGACAATCACAAAAGTTAAAAAACCACGGCACTCATGAAGTCAATTTCAAGGAAACTTGGCATCTTATGTGGCCACTTTAAACAGAATGGT
Organism: Modiolus philippinarum; assembly: GCA_002080025.1. Taxonomy (NCBI): domain Eukaryota; kingdom Metazoa; phylum Mollusca; class Bivalvia; order Mytilida; family Modiolidae; genus Modiolus; species Modiolus philippinarum. The sequence continues at coordinate 51,953 of MJUU01000923.1, forward strand.
CAAAATGAAATTTGGAAATTACAATAAATAAATTACAAAATTTGAAAATAAGTTAGTGTATCCATATGAGATATTCTCTCAAGAACATACCTTTTAAAGACTGATAAGAGGGTGCTTGATCAGCCAACCCTGAAATGGCTGAATCTTCAAAATCTTCTGATATATTGGTCATTTCTGTGTGTGTATTTGACATTGTGGATGACTGGTTTCTACGAAATATATTTTCAGTACAGCATCGTAATGCATCTCCTAAACATTCACATATCATTTTGCAGATTTTGCCTTCAGTTTTAACAAACAGAAAGCAAAACAATCCACACAGTATGAAACATACAACGGCAACTATAGTTATCGCAATGGAATATGATCCGTCTTCTGTAAATTAAAAAAAAGGTGGCGTCTTTAAAATTCAAGTAGTAGATTTTCCTTTAAATATCTATATGTGGAATAAAGTCAAATACTGCTGCTTGTCCTAAGTATTTGCACAACTTGCATATCAATGGCAAATTTTCATTTAAAACTTTTGTTACACTTTTGTGCACTTAATTTGATATCGTAGATTACTTTGTTTATACTTAAAACCGACCAACCGAAAGCGAAGACAAACTGAATTATGCAATACAAAGCTACGACCACTGAATTTTGCAATGCACCGCTAAGACTTCTGGCTTATGCGATACAAAGCTAGTACCAACTTCATTAATGCAATACAAAGCTAAGGCCAACTTAATTATGCAACAACTTGCTAAAAACAACAAAATTATATAATATAAAACTAAATTATGTAATTGAAAGCTGAGACTAACTGACTTATGTGATACAAAGCTGAATGCGATACAAATTCAAGCTATGATCAACTGAATTATAATACAAAGTTAAGAATAACTGAAATAACGACGCAAACTTAAGATCAACTGAATTTTTCGATATCAAGCTATAACAAGTTGAATGATATGATAAAAAGCTAAAACAAACCCTTTATCCGATACAAAGCTAAGACTAACTGAATAATCTGAAACAAAGCTTAGACCAACTGAATTATCCGAAACAAAGCTTTGATAAAGCGAATTATTTTACGGAATAATAAAACTTTCCTGCTGACAATAGGCTTTTTAGAATCCTTTTTGACAGATGGAATGGTGAATTGATTCAATCGCCTCTCTTTTAGCAATATTAGCTATGGTAAATGAATAAAAATCAATGTATTGTACACTATTCAAAATATAGTGTAACAAGATTCTACTAAGAGACATAAGACTCTAGTGACGTTTATAAGAAATCTCAAGATATCAACGCCACCATACTTTAAAAGGGTCGTTAATTAATCGTTTTTGTTATCAACAATTGTGTGAAAATTGATAGATACATTTTTTTAGAAAGTCTGAATGTTAGGTAGGTACGATGTGTGCAGCATGATACGAACTCATTGCATTGTACGGGGATACATTTGAATTGTTTACACAAAATGATAGTGAACACAGGCATTGAGAAACTTTTAAAAATCCCGAAAAGCTTGGTCGTGAAAATCTCTATACGTCAGAACGAATCTTCGAGCAATGTATCACAAATTTATGTAAAGAGGAATGAAAACGATGCATACCTATAAAATCCAAAAGAAATATGTTTTATTTATCAGAGAAAATATATTGGCCTTCTCGCAACTCGGGAATTAGAAATAAGGATTGGATCAATTGCATCCTTATTTCCAACATTTTCGGATAAGATCATGACCTTCTACTTTAAAATTCAAATATAATTATGATCAAGTTTGTTTACAATTGCTTGTTTCGGAATAGAAAAGCAAGTGAGAACCGAACCGTCAGTCAAAGAACGAACAATCCATGGAAAAAGGCAACATCGGAAACACTAAGAAACAAGGACACCACTTGAGTACGGGACAAAAAAGAAAAACGAAGGCACACATACAGAAGAAAAACACGGACCCAATAAAAACCATGGGCGAGATCAGGTGCACCAGTAAAGTAAGCATCTCCTGCTTCTGATAAGACACCGCCGTGTTGAACATCTCAACTCCGGTAGTAAAGTCAAATCCGATAGAGTTAAACAAACTTTAGTTGTAGAGGGAAAGATCTGTTGTCATCTGGGAAACAGATATCCCGTAACGATCGACAAGATCGTGATGTCGGCCGTAAAACTTCTGTAGTGATTTCTTTAAGTTTTTGGTAACGTACCCTTGTTTAAGTAGTCTATTTGTAAGCAACTGGGCTCTATTAAGGAAGTCGCCGTATCGACCACAAGCCCTTGAATAGCGAATGAGTTGTGAGATGTTCACTCCATATACTGGTGCTTTTGGAATGTTGCCACAAAGAAAAGGGAAGTTTACTATTGGAAAAGTGAAGTCATCGCGTTTGTCATACAACCTAGTTTGTAATGTACATCTGTTGTCAATTTCAAGATGAAGGTCTAGGAACGAGGCCGATGTTGAAGTATCTGTAGTATCCTTAATTTCAAGCTCTTTTGGATAAATGAGATGAAGAAAATCACCAAATCGAGGTTTGTTTAGTGATAAAATATCATCGATATAACGGAAGCTGTAATTAAAGGACTTGGCCAGTTTTTTTTTTGTCTTTATTTTGAAGAAGCCCTAATGAATTCTGACTCATAAGAGTGGAGAAACAGATCGGCTAAAAGAGCTGCACAGTTTGTGCCTATTGGAATTCCAATGGTCTGTTGCAAAACAAATCCTCCAAACTGGACAAATATATTGTCAATCAGAAACTCTACCATTTTAATCACTTCTTCCTCTGTGTATTTTTTCTGTGATTCTGAGTCGTATTTCACAAAGTATGCTTGTTCTAGAAAACTATCAATGAGATTTAGAGAGCTAAATGCTTCAATTATTTCATTGCCTTCGGCAATCGCCGAAAGGGTACGGTTTGATAAGGTTTTGCTGGAGAGAATTTTGAATCAGCCAATTCAAGAGACACAATTAGCTTTGCAATTGGGATAAGAGATAAACACATTCCTAAATGATTTGAAATACTATTAGGAAATCTTATAAAATGGTGGAAAATTGCTGTTTCGGTTCGAACTCTGATTCAAGATTATTTTATCACTGCGTACTGGGATGATCATTTCTTTTAACTGTCTGCTATCTTTCAATAGCAATTTCAGTTGAATTGCTACCGGACAATTAATGGAAGGGAGGTTTGAAACGCCATTAAACCGGTGTAACCAAACATTCCTTTTGTAATGCCTGTACCAAGTCAGGACCATTGCAAAAATTTGCCGAATTTGTCTTTTTGTCTCAAGGACTTACTCTGTTTGGTAATTTTGTTATTACTCCCATGATAAAGAATGCAACCTATGAGAGGGAGTCAAAAAGATGTCAAATTTCGTAAGTTCAGGATTGTCAAACTTTATTTTGTATAATCTAATATCCATCAGCAATTGTCGTTTTGGCAACGACTATAAAGCTTCAGAAATTTAATGTCATTAAATATGCATTTTGAAAATATTGTTTTTTTTTTTAATTAACGTATATTTCTGCCTTACTATATGTTTTCAATGTATCAATAAAAAAACTAATCGATGGAAAGACCACAGGCCAATTTTCCTGATAAATGTATCACGTCCAAGCATAAAAAATCAAATTATTAAAATACAGCCTATTCTCGTCCTTTAAAATCATTATAAGAGGAACTTCACAAGTAACTTATTATATAAACTTTAAACTCAAATTTAAAAAAAATACATCATGAGTAGTTAACTAACCCAAAAAATCTGCGTTTTTCAAAAACGTTTTTGAAAAACGCAGATTTTTTGGGTTAGTTAACTACTACTGACGGGACTATAGAACAAACAAACATGTAAGATTTGTTATTCACTACGGTTGAGACGGGTAAAACGGTCTAGATTTTTTTTACGATGTTTAAAAATCTTTCATTATTTGATTTTTTTATTGTTTACATCAAAACTAAATTTTAATGAGGTCATTGGAGATTTTAGCCAAAGAGTTCACTCACATTTTTTACGATGTTTACGGATTAAACATCTCATAAGTAAAACAAAAATCTTATAGGTTTTACTTCGTTCTAGACTCTGCTTTACAAAATTTAAGACACGACTCGTAAACTCTATCATTTTTTATATAAAAAGAAAAATAATATTCTAGTAATAAAAAATGTTTAGAGGAACACAGTTCTGTGATCGATATGAGTATTGTAACTTTTTACTAGACACGCCTATAAGAACTCCACAAAATGGGCAAGCACAAGTCAAAACGGACTACAAATTTAGTATAAACGATAGGGCTTCGTTTTATGACTGGAACAATGGGTATTTTTTGATCAAGTTCAAAGTAGATAAACTAGCTGGCGGAGCAGCACCAGATAATGACACAGTATCTGTTATATTTTCTTAGTCAAATGACAGTTAGACAAAATGGAAAAATAGTGTACGACTGCAACAATTTATCTCTAGCAAATCACGTCAAATCATTGCTTACGCTTTCAGATGAAATGTGAATAGTCTAGGAAAAAACAGCTTTATTTACCCGGATAACATAGCAACCACTGCTGATAATACAGGGTTTGCTCCAATGCAAGGAGAGAAGTAACAGCAGAAATACCGTTGAATAGATTTTCGTTTTTTCATTCACTAGAACAAAATCTTTTACCCCCAGCACAAATGGGAATAACCGTAGAAATAAACAACGACAATTATTTATTATACAAGGCCGATGGTGCTGATGACGGTAGAGTTGTAATTACACACTCTGAACTTTGGATCCCCAGACTAAAACTGAATTCTGTTGGTTTAACAAATGTACTTCAGAATTACATGAAACCGAGACGGTAGACATATCTAAGAGTATCTATTAACACTAGTACCTCGGGTCAATCTGTTGAAGGGTCGTATCGTATTACAACAGGGATAAAACACCCGAAACACGTAATCATATTTTTACCAAGGAGTGACAAACATAATTATCAAGAACAAAATCCTCTGTTACTCGACACTTTCAAAGTCAATGCAGCAAACACAAATTGTACTCTCCTGACAGCCAGATTAGAAGTTGGTTCCGGTATCTTTTACCCGGAAACGGGATATAGCTCGACTCAAATCAGCAGAATCTTCAGAGATGCTTGTAATTTTAAGCCTAACGCAAGCAACGACTATGACACCGGGAACATGCTTACCCTTAGCAACTTCGGCTCCTTGTATCCAGCCGCTGCCTACCGAATCTTTGCCCTTGTACTGAACGAAGAAGATATAATTTTAGTCACAATTGGAAATGATATAGTAATTATCTAAGGTATTAAAAAATGAGTAAATACGTTAACTATAGTCTTGGTTTATCCGAAGGTCAGAGAAAGAATTTAGCTAAAGCATACAAAAACATATCTTCTCTAACATTAAGACTAACAAACAACCAATTAACAGGGGACTTTCCTATGGCGCTAACACAAACACAAATAAATAAAATACAGAAAGCAAAGGCCTCTGGTACTGGGGTTCACATAAGAATTTCAAAGACACAAATGACAAAACAATCACAAAATGGAGGTTTTCTTGAGCACTTGCTAAACTTGCACTTTCGGTCATAAAGACAGTGGCATCTAAACTGTTACCTGCTCTTGGCATCGGAGCGGCCTCCGCTCTAGCTGAAACCGGGGTGAAAAAGGTGTTTGGTAGCGATTACCACAAAACAAAATCACCACCCTCTTACAAAAACCCTACGTTGACCACCTAACAAAATCACAGAAAGAACAATTGCAGTCAGCACTCAAAAAGAAATCAGGAACTGGTCTTAGAATTACAAAAAGACAACAGACCGGTGGATTCCTTGGTATGTTAGCCAGTTTGGCAGTGCCATTGCTGGCCGGCCTAATGGGTAAAGGCCTATATGTTGAACGCCCGGGTAGAGGACTACAAGTAGACAGTGTACGCAGACCCTACGTCATGCAAAAAAAAAGTGCATACGGCAGACGCTTTAACCGCTAATGAACTTTGATATTTTAGACTGGGTTGATAAACTACGTATTACCTCTTTCAGGGGGTTTATAGTAGGGACAATCTACCACAAAACGAAACAAGAATGGGTGCGGCGTCCTTAATTTGGACGCTACAAGTGGTGCCGGTACTCATTGGGTGTGTTGGGACTTCCGTGACAAAAGAAATATATACTTTGATAGTTATGGTCTTTCACCACCACAAGAATTTATTGACTATATAAAGGGTAAATACAGACGTAACACAATCCAGTACCAACACAAACTAAGTGTTCTATGTGGCTACTTCTGTCTATTCTTTCTACGAGAAGCACAAGAGAAAGACATCTACGATATAATGTACAAAGACCTTAGTGCCGCGGCAGTCCGACGGATAAAATAAAAAATGAAATACTATTAAAAGAGTACTTCAAAAAATGAGCTACTGCGTAAAAGAGAAAAAAGTCACGGAGTCTTTTTCTCCAAGGGTCGTACAATTATCCTACTGTAAGTTCATAGAATACAGCACGTGTGAAAGCTGCAAAATCACGAAAACCAAGTTTGTGCGTGGCATCGCCGGAACCGCAGGAACGGGAACCGCCGCAGGAACCGCAGGCGGTAAACTTGACATACACAAGGCCATCAAACCTTTAATGCCGAAGGGCGGAATTACTCTCCCAGGAACGAATTACTGTGGGCCTTTCAACATAATGGACTTACCCACCAAGAATAAATTAGATAGGGTTTGTAGGAGTCATGATCTTTGTTATGATGCGCAGCACGACAAACGGAAATATGACAAGAAGATGATGTATGACCTAAAACAAGTAAAACCATCATCAGTCGGTGAAGCTGTAAACAAAAAGATAGTTCAGGTTGTAATAGGAGTAAAAAAGCAAACTGGGACTCGGTGTTAAAAAAAGGAGAAAATAAAGTGGACAGACAAACTAGCAGAAGAACTACATAAGCAAGCCAGCAGAAAGTTCCCTCTCAGACAAGTAAGAGTATCACATGTCGATGACACCTGGAGTGCAGATCTCGTAGACATGCAAGCTTATTTCAGAGATAACAAGGGGTACAAATACTTACTAAATGTGATTGACGT
>MJUU01000923.1:67938-87561 GCA_002080025.1 Modiolus philippinarum
AAGTAATTTGTAAAATAGATTTTAATAAGTTAAGAAAACGTATTTTGTATTTCCCGATCAAAACAATGAAATATTTTCTTGTCTGGTAAGTTAAGATACAGAAAAGAATATTTATTTTTAGTTATTTCAACAAGCGTATTTTTTGAGACCTGAAGTTCTGAAGATATAAGTTCTCTCTCCTTTTTACTCGGAAAATTATACACTACGTTGAAATTACAATTCAGACGACAGTCTTTGGGTATCCGAAAATAGGACTGGCTCAAATAAATTACACTCATTTTCTTGTGCCTTCCACCTATAAAGTATTTCACAATAGAAGATTGATCTTGTTGTTAACTAATATAGTCGTCAAAAATTACAATTTTTTGTTTATCATCAGAATCTGATAGTTCGTCGATGTCTTCAAATTATCATTAGATAGTTGCACCAAGTCTTCCAGAGACACACCTAGTTTTCTGCTATTTTCTCTAATATTCGAATTAGTTCCTGGTAGTAATGCTGCTCTAAATTCTTTGCGTAAAGAATAATTTTGTCGTAATACAATAAGGGTTTAAATAAAAGGTGCATTAGCAAATTTGTTTTTCCAGATCCATTTGGTCCCACGATCAACATACGGAAAAAATCACTTGGCATATTTTTTACTCCTTGTATTGTTTTGAAATTATTTGTGTCAGACTTTTCCGAAAAATATCTAAGAATCGTTGTCATTTTTATAATCTAATTATTTATAAGATAAATAAAAACCATAATATTGTTTTAGGTAGGAGTGCTTAAAACGGAGTCGCAACCGTTGTAGTGAGTAAAACCTAAAATTTATAGTGTGATTTATATAATAAAAATCAGTAAAAACAAGATGAATAGTGAACAAAACAAAACTTACGAAATACTTGCAATGTATGATTTACACAATGTAAGAAAGATGAATATTTATAAATCAATGAGGCTGCCAAGCGGAGTTTACAAAATACTTGATATTCAAGAGGAAGAGAAGATCATACATTTGTATTATCCTCTTAGCGGTATATTCGTTAGAGAGCGGGTGCCCGAAGAGATACTGGCAGACTTACTAGAAATACAAAGGACTCAAAAGTATTTAACTAAAGAAAAAGAAAGAATCGTACGTCCTCCTAGAGTGTGGGTGTGCAGGGAATTACTAGAAGTATTTGTTAAGTGGTGCACCGTGTCCTAGTTTGCTTTTTACTCCTATTACACTCTGAACTATTTTTTTTTTATAATTCGTGCCTTAAACAGGTTAAAACAGAGTATTTAGCGTTGGAGAATGAGTAAAACTTATAAGTTTTTTGTTTTACTTATGAGATGTTTAAACCGAAAACGACGTAGAAAAAAATGTGAGTAAAATCTAGACTGTTTACGCTTAAACACGAGTTTAGGTTAGTCTCAACCGTTAGAATAAGAAATCTTACACGTTTGTTTGTTCTATAGTGCTAACAGTAGTAGTTAATATGGCAAAAATCTGCGTTTTTCAAAAAACACGTTTTTGGAAAAAACGCAGTTTTTTGCCATATTAACTATTAGAGTTAATTCTAAAAAGATGCATTTTTCAAATGAGAACTAGTTTTTCACGAAAAATTATTATAAGATTTTCTTCAAATGGAAAAGGACCTTCCTGTGATCATGTCGGACACTATGTATGAAAATGACAAAAAGAATAGTGAAGGTAATCTCAAGATATCACATGTCATAGGGCTCATTCTCAAAATATGCATTTTTTTCATAAAAAACAAAATTTTTTCACAACAATTGATTTCCTATTTTATTCAAAATCAAAATAAATCGACCTTCCATTGATCGTATGCAACAATGTGTATGAAATTTATAAAAAGCTGTGGAGATTTAAAACTTTATGCGACATACACCTAACTCTAAACATATGCATTTGTCATATAAAAACTAAGTTTTCCCCTAAAAATTGAATTTCAAAATTCTACAAATAGGCCAAAACCAACACTGAGTTTAAAGATCAATGCAATCGTAAGCTATCGTACGATATAGGAAATGCAGATGCATAGACAGACAAACAGGAAGACGGGCGAACAGATTGATAACTATGGGCGCATTCATTCCATTGCGGTTCCATAATCAGCACGGGTACCTTGTAATTTGGTATACTTGTAACAAATTATCTTAGTACTTCAACTGGGGATCTCTAAGTTTGTTATAGTAATTCACTATCATTTTGAGTTTTTTGCAGTTATTTATTCTTTAAGTTGTAGAAAATGTATATGCACAACCATATTGTAAACTTTTCCTCGTACTAAATACGTTAAATACGTTAAAGGATATTATTATTATCACAAAAAGATTATGAGTAAATTGAAGTCAGTCATTTCCAAGTATTGAATATTTCATAGCTATTCCAGCTAAATTTTCAGCATCGGTGCATACAAGCAATGCATCCGCAAGACGTTACAATATCTTGTTTGTGTTAGTTTATCTAATTACTAAATAACTGCAAATTTAGATTCTGCAGATGGTCATATCGATATAACTCCTGCCTCTTCAGTGTAGATGAAATCAAAGCATTTGGAAGAACGAAGCCAATGCATACATAAAACTTGATACAGGATAACTACACAAAAGGCTGTTAATGGAACATATCTATACATAAAGGAAATACTCCTTAGTTTTAACCAAATTTTCTAAAATTTCTATTTCTAATTGATATACTGGGCTGGTAAATACCCTCAGAGACAAACAGTCCATCAGCAAAGGCATCTACCCAGTGGTAATTAATAACCGAAAATCGAAGTTATTTTTAGTTTAGTTTCTGCAAATGGCAATTACTACCTTTAAAAATTCTTACAGAACGATCAAAACCCAAATATGTATTTAAATCTGGTCGAAGATAATTATCCCAAAGGATTTACACTTCGTATAAGTAATGAAGAGACATGTACCTCAGACAAAGTCTCTACAAATACATGGTAAAACAAAGCAATGGAACAACGCTTTTATTGTTGTTCTTCATCTTGAAGTCACCATTAGGCCTTCAGCAATGTAGGAATTTTTCTGCACACTGTACTTCGGTAAAAGCTAATTTTCTTTGCAAAAGTAGGATATATATTTTCGTAAATTTTAATAACTACGTTGAGTTTTACGGATCAATTTTTTTTTGTTGAATCAGTTATCTATTTTCATTTGCCTCTGTTCCAATATAAACTACAAACGGATTAAATATGTACATGATGAGATATAGATTATATGTAGATGTTTCCTATAATATTTTATTCTATTTTTGCAGAGAGCTAACACAGTTAAATCTTATAACAGACTGCAGTCAGATTTCACTTCTAAATTCATCCGTCCGACGTCTTTGCTGAAAAAGAAAGAATGAATGTTCATTACTTTATCTATACATCCTAGAATTTGCTTTAAGTGAATTTCTTTAAAGAAGTTTCATATAGTAACTTGCTTGAAAACAACGTTTATTCCGTGTACTGAAATATGAAATATTGATCAACATCATTGTTTAAGGAATCATTTCGAGCCCTTTATTTTTTATAGTATACCTAAAAAAACAAAGACTAACCATCAATCTTTGTGTGAAATATACTGTCCGTCTTGTTGAATGTGTTGACTGTTTTCTTATCGCTGAAGGCCCGATAGTAACTTTAACATCGGTTGTAAAAATGATTGCTGTCTTTTTGTTTCTATGGTTAGCATAGTTTTTATGATTTCAATAGTAATTCCATCAAATATATATTGGAGCTTAATAAAGCATATTTTGTAAGTTGTAAAATACTAAAATACCAAATTTTGTATAATAAACAGTATATTTGTTATGTTGTACACGTGTTTCAAGGCGTGACCTCTCATCAACACCATCAGAATCAAATAATATGGTAAGACTACATTTGAATATAGTATTAATTGTATCAGCAAAACAGACATAAATGGTCGTTCGAAATAGCTGATGCGTCTTCACTTTACCAACATCTCTTTCCATGATTATTATACATCATAATATTGATAGCCGGGTTGAGCTTGTGGATCACTAGGTGTCTGTTTTCTTTCCATCGTAAATTTTAATTCGATTTATTCCTTATCAATGATAAATTGGTACCCTACGCGAATTGCAAGCAAAGATCTCGTCGAAAACCATTAAGATAACTTTGACAAAATCAAAGTTTGTGATTTTTATTTTATTTTCAAAACAGAAGATGCTTACTCTAACGGTGCAAATGATATCGCTCATGGTTTTGAAATGGATCAATGTTGTTCATCTGTACGTGTCCCTTGTTTTCTTTTTTTTTCAATGCAACATGTGATGTCTGCTTCTTTGCGTTTTCAGTGTTTTCATTGTCTGTGAGATATACTTTTTTAGACTGACGGTTTGGTTCTCACTACTTTGAACAGTCAAGATGACCATAAAATAAAAATATATGTTGCGAGACAGCTTAATGTCATATAAATTGGACAAAATAAGAAAGTTTGTATTGCTGTCGTGCATGGAGAACAACAAAATAAAAATAGCCAATAAAACTAAAATCTAAAAAATATATATACAAGAAAGAAAAGGCCCAAATTTTCGGAGTTAACTCCTTTAGCGAGGGTGAAAAAAGAAGAACAGGACATCACCGTGGACCAGAGACACGTCTCACTTCTGTCGTCTCCAACTAAAACCCTGTAATAAGAACATCNAAGACATGGCCTAAATAGAAAAAATGTTTAACGTTAGGTGTATACGTGGAAATTACTAAATCAATAAATAAATAGATACCAAAAAGACAAACAACAGATGATTAGCTAAAATTACAAGAAATTACAAAGTCAATGGATAAACAAATAAATAACAAAAAGACAAACAACGGATTATTAGTTAATACAAAAAACAATATCTAATCTACGGTGTTCTGTTTTACATTTATTCCCCTGGGACGCACTGTACCGAGGCGATGGATGATTCGCTGTTCAAGCATACGTCTATGATCACGACCTCCTTTCACTTTAGTTAGAATAGTGACCTGTAGATCATGCTGGCTGTGTCCAGGAAGACAAAAATGATTGCCGACTGGGCAGTCTAGTTTATATTTTACAGAACGTAAATGTTCAGCAAAACGAACACCCAATCGGCGGCTAGTCTCCCCAACATATAGTTTTGAACACAGCTTGCAGATAATCACGTACACTACATTTTCTGTAATACAGGTAAAACCGTTAAAAATTGTAAATACATTATCTGGACCGCGGACTTCGCTAGTTTCCAATATTAAAGGACAGGTAACACATCTGGCTCTCTTGCATCCTCTCGTTCCCCGATAGTCAGCAATAACTCTTCTTGGTTTTAGTGCACTGCTGACTAAATGCTCACGGATAGTTTTACCCCTTCTGTATGCCGTGAGGGGAGGGGAAGGAAACACTTCAGCCATCAGGGGATCCTTCTGGACTATTTGCTTAGATTTATTAAGCAAAATGCTTCTGATGGCGACGTTATGGGGATGGAAATTCAGAACCAAAGGGACCCAGGCACGGTCTCTCTTAGTTTTGGGTACAAGAGCCCGTTTTCTGTCTTTGCCGGAAACAGAGTCTAAAGCCCGGTCAATAACGGTTTTGGGGTAGCCACGCTCATGGAAAAATGATGACATGAGGCTACACTGCTGCTTAAAGTCATTGTGATCACTGCATAGACGCCTAAGTCGCAAAAACTGAGATTTAGGTGTAGCGTCTTTGCAAGACTTAGGATGACAAGATGTATAGTTCAAGTAGCAGTGTGCATCAGTGGGTTTGTAGAAGATCAAAGTTTCGATTTTGTCTTCGGACACCCTGCAGGTTATGTCCAAAAAGGACAGTTCCGACTCGCTCACCGTGAAAGTGTACTTGATGGCCGGATGGTAAGACGACACAAAGTCAATGAACGATTGGAGATCCCTTTCACTGTCAGTTGACGCCCCAAAAACGTCGTCAATGTATCTTTTATACAGGTCAGGGATCGGTTCATTGAACTCTGCGAACATCTTTTCCTCAAGGTATCCAACAAAAAGACAAGCGAAACTAGGACCCATTTTGGTTCCCATGGCTGCCCCGCCTGTCTGAGCATAGAAATCCCCGTTGAACTGGAAAGTATTTAAGCTGAGAACTAGCTCTGCTAGTCTCAGAATGATACCAGTGTCAAAATAGGGATTAGGCCTCCTATCTAAGAAGTGTTTAATAGCTAGAATTGCTTCATTATTAGGGATGCCCGTATATAGAGCAGTAATGTCCATCGTGAAAATCTTAGGTGTTGTACCCCTTACATTGTAATTATCAAGAACACTCGATGCATGATTGGTGTCCTTGATATAGGAAGGGAGACTTTCAACGATAGGCATAAAAATCTCATGAAGCAAGCTAGATATTTTCTCTACATGCAGAAACGATGGGCCTTTCTGGATTACAAGGTTTGTGAATTTTTGGTAACATGTAAAATCTTGATGTTCGAGGTTCAGTGACAATCAGGTGTTTGGCTTCTGCCGGTAGAATACTTTATTATAGCACCGTATGGGAATGCATTCAAAGATCTTCTCTGAAATTTTCAGATGATACCTACAAGCAATATAGTCTGACATAGAAAACAATGGGAAAAGCGTTATTAAAGATTTTTTTTTTTCATTTCAACCAAGTAAACAATTTTAAGCAAGTTAAATAATAATAGTCCTTAGACAGCCCCTTCAATGTTCGGGATTTTTATATTCGTACCCCCTTCAAGATGACTGGCAGCTTGGATTGGACTCTGAGCATTTTGAAATCTTTTCCTACGATGGATTCATTGTAGAAATAGAGTTTAACGTCCAGTGAGCAAAATTTAAGCTATATTAGGACAAGAACAGGTTGAAAATAAAAAAATTGCATTTTAAAGAAGAGAGAAATAAAGGTGGAATGGGCAATCGGGGCAACGAGTTTTGATTTCCGCTAGAAAAGGGGAGAAATGAGTAGGGATAGAAAATTTATGTCTCTCCAAAGAAGATCAATTAAAATATTTGAAAATCCGTCAACCGAAGTATGTGTAAAATCTGACAGAGAGCTAGTAACCAATAGGATCTAAATAGAAAAGCCAAAAAAAAAAATAAATAAATAGATAAAAAAAATTACAGACAAATACGAACATTATAGTAAGGAAAATACATAAAACATAGTAGTAATTCCCTAAAAGTAAGTGGAAACTGGATCGTCAGTCTAAAAAAATAATCAAGAGACATTGGCGACATCGGAAACACAAAGACACATCACACAAGTTCAAGTTATGATATTTAGAATATTATATACTCATTTAAATATCTATGATCTGATTTGTTCAAATCATGTCACATGACATTTGAGATTTCGCTGGGTCAACCTGCTAGCGTTGGGTCGCATGGTAAGGTCAACCGGTGTACAACAAAATACGATATAATATACAGTTACCACCCTAGATGGTGTGTGACCCAGCGGTGTCTCTCCCCTCGAAATTAAGGTCACCCTCGAGCAAGCTCTCGGGTGACCTTAATATCTCGGGGAGAGAAACCGCTGGGTCACACACTATCTAGGGTGGTAATTGTATATTCGTGCCATATCCAAAATGGCCAACAGCAAGGAACATAATTTTATCAAAGAACCATATAGTCTAATGAAGGCTAAGTTCCGGGTAGGCTATGTAGGTCTTTCATAGCTTCTTATTGTAGATTGTGTTGACTGGTTACAGAAGTGTTCTTTTATGATAAGGCATGTTGATTATACAACAGATGTAACATTAAGTAAACTTACATTTAAAGCATACACATTTGCAGACACATTTACAGCATACACATATAATAATTATTACTATTATAACAAATAATACAGATCCAACTGCAATACCAGCAATCTCACTGAAAAAAAGAATATCTATAGAGTGGTGGAATTCAATGTTGACGTATATCAAATATAAAAAAATGTGGATACCAAGTTAAGCTTTGCTCCTCTTAATTCCTGGGATTTTTTTCTTGCAATAAAGATCTTAAAAACAGAATGAAAAGTTCCTTTTTTAATGGTTTGACCGTTAATTTTTATATTCAATGATGGAGTTTGTGCATTTGTTTTTTTTTTTTTTTGAAGGGCTGAATTCCAAAAAATAAATGTTTTCAGTATCCAGCAGGGACAAATACCTTGATGTTTTCATAAACGTTAATTTCTTTTATTTACATCTAAATTGTTGTTTAAAGGATAAATTTTGATATAAATTCAACAACAAGTGAACAAAATATGTTTTAATGCGATTAACTGAATTTTTCATTGGTTGTATTTGTTCTTACTATAAATAAACATTGAAAGGATGTGGAGTAAATGTGCATGAGACAAGGTCTCTACAAATTCGTGGTAGAAACAAGCAAAGGAACAACTTATAATTCTTTGAGTAAATCCTATTTATTTTGTCAATTATTATAGAAAAATTATGAGAATATACCAGTTTTTTGACGAAGTCAAGGTTCCCAAACAAATTTTAAACTCTTGTATCTCAAAAACAAAATTAGGAACTTATGACTTTTTTCGCTTAGGCAAGCTCTTTTTCAATATTCCAACAAAAATCGCATATATCTGATCATGAAATCCTATTAATTTTCAATCTGAGCACCGAACCTCTTGAAGTTAAGTTCCCTGTTAATTTTCTCTTGAGATGCTCAAAACCTGAAAACAGACCTTAGATGTCAAAGAAGGCAAACTACTTGTTGGTTGGTACTGTGTGAAGGGGATAAACGAGATTTTGAAAGAAGTGTATTTTGTTTTTTTTTTTTTTTTTTTTTTTTTTTTTTTTGTTTTTTTTTGTTTTTTGTTTTGGTCGAATAATGAATTTCTGCCTTAAAGCCCTGTTTAATCTCACCCGTCTGTTAATTCATTGTCTGTGTCTCTTGATATAGCAGTGTCTGTAATATATACATATAAATTAACTCATATAAATTTACCCTTTTGCTCTTTTGATTTCGTTTTTTGATAGTTCTGTTCAGGAGTTTTGTCATAACCCTATTTCCTTCCGTGAAAGCAAAAAAAAACATCTATGTGCGATATATAAAAATCGCGAGTGTGATTACGTGCAAGGAGGCTCTCCTTCCTTACAAAAACACGGATTTTAATCTAAAGCATAATTTAATACAAAACAATACAAATATTGCGTAAAAACTGTAAATTTTGAAATTTCGTTATGCTGTACACATGTTTTACGGAGTAACCTCTCATCAGCAGCATAATTTGACAGAAAATTCCAAATGAGTATAACTTCTGATTCCAAATTATAGGACGAACGACATAATGTTTACAAATTGTTTGTAATTATCCGAAGTCTGAACTACAATGTATGTCGGTTTGTTTTGTCTTTCATGCAAAATCAGTTAAAGTATCAAATAAATATTGGAAAAGAAAAAATAAACTACAACGTTAAATGAACCAAATTTACAACAGTTTTAAAAAGGCATTTTATTCAATTCTGCTTTATATAAACGATGTAAAACAGGATATGGATGTAGCTTTGTTCGACATTCAGCAAGTGAATTCCTCTCAAACCGGTGATAGGGGCCGTCTTGAACTTACTATGAAGTATGAGTGTTTGCTCTTTGATGAAGACCTCCTGGTGACTTCATGATGAAGAACAACAATGAAAGCGTTGTTCCATTTGCTTAATCTTACCATAGGGATTTTGTCCCATGTACATTTACCCCATATCTCTTGATTTTTTCATTTACAGGCGCGGTTCCGAACATTTTTAAGAGGGGTTGCAGTGAAGTGAAAGGAAATTTTGCGGAGCGGAGCAAGGCGCGACAATTTTTACGGTATTTCTAAGTAAAACATCAGGATATTCATTAAAAAATACATGATTATCCAAAAAAGGGAGATGTCAAACCCCGGAACCCCTCCATTGATCCGAAAATCCTGTAGACTTATTTATATAGACTCCTTTTCATTTATTTATATCTTACAGCACAATTTGATTATTTGATACATTCTTTACAGATATTTCATCCGTATCAACATACAACTTACCACAGTTTGTGCCGGTGTAACTAGAACTACATGTACACGTGTACGTCTCAAAGTTGTGACTGCAAGTTCCGCCATTTTGACATGGATTTGGATCACATGGATCTGTAATACATCGTCAAGTTTGTATTCAATGTAAAATTAAAATAAATATGAATCAAGTACTTAATATATACTTAATATATACTTTGACAGTTACTTAAAATATTGTTAACGATCCCGAATCCATGGGATAAATAAAGATATGGATGTAGTGTTGATTTTTTGATAGGGTCATTGCATTTTAACTAAACACATTCTAAATTTCTAAAATCTGTATTGCATGGACACGGGTTATGTATTCCGGTATATGCATGAAATCATTATGCTAAACTCCTCACATGAAGGGATCTTGATGGAAGCGGTATACTGAGGGTACATAACTTAATTTGTCAGTTGACTTCCAAATATTTGGTTTTATCTGCACTGATGAGACATAAGTTGTCGAAATGCGCATATGCAGAAAATAAATTGACAGTAACTTCGGTATTTTATTATTTGGTAATGGGTCTGGAGCTGGCATGTCAGTTAACTGTTAGTAGTCTCTTGTGATTTCATGTTTATGTCCGTATTAGTTCTTTCAGTTTCATTTTTCACAATTGACTCAGTCCTGTTGCCAACTGAATTTTACTGTTGTTACGATTGTTTTTTGATTTATCACATTGGCTGTAGGGGGAAGGTTTGGGCCCAATAAAACTAGTTTAACCCCGCCGCAGCAGGTTTGCGCCTGTCCTAAGTCAGGAAATTTATTAAGCCTTTGTGTGTCTTTTCTGTTTATGTGTTCTGGTATATGCATGAAATCATCATGCTAAACTCCTCGCGGGAGGGGATCTTGGTGGGGGCTGTATGCTGAGGGTACATAATTTTATTTGTCGTTTGGTAATGGGACTGGAGCTGGCATGTCAGTTAACTGCTAGTAGTTTTTTTGTGATTTCATGTTATGTCCGTATATTTAGTACGTTCTTTCAGTTTGGTTTTTCACAATTGAGTCGGTCCTGTTGCTGACTGAATTTTACTGTTGTTACTATTGTTTTTAATTTATCGCATTGGCTGGGTGGTAGGTTTGGGCCCAATAAAACTAGTTTAGCCCCACCGCGGTGGGTTTGCGCCTGTCCTAAGTCAGGAAATTTATTAAGCCATTGTGTGTCTTGTCCTTTTTCTAGTTAGTTTGCTATATATGTCAAGGATAATGTTCATGTCGCTGAACTTGATTACTCTTTATTCAGGGGCCGACTCCGACCTGCCGTTGGGTGTGGGGTTTTCTCACCGTTCATTGAAGATCTTATGGTGGCTTTGAGTTGTTATTACTCCCTTTTGTGTCGTTGTCTCTTTGACACATTCCCCGTTTCCCTTCTTTTTTTGTATTGCTTGACATCTAGTAAGTAATTCCTCTCAAACCGGTGCTAAGGGTCGTCTTGAACTTACTATGAGGTATGAACAGAGCTCATGGTGACTTAAAGATGAAGAACAATAAAAGAGTTCTTCCATTGTTTGGTTTTTAACATGTAGTCACGTGTGTATTTACCTCATATCCTTTCATTCTGTATGTTTAATATTCATTAAAATTGTTTTAATTTAAAAATTATTCGATCCCTTGTACTTTTTACAAGCTTGGTCTTACTTATAGTCACGCAAAATCAGACTTAGCGGTCAAGCTAGTATACAAACAGGGTAAAAAGTATAAGTGCTATTCACGCCAATGACCTTTCAGAAAACAACTCACTTAAATCATTGCTAATTTCTATAAAGCGATAAACTTTGGAGACGTATATATTTCTCAGGATAAGCATGTAAATCTACTTACATGGGCCTTTAAAAATGTTTATGCGTCTGAAGTCAAAAAATCAACTGAGTTACAGTGATAGTGTAATGGTTTATAGTATCCACTATCCACCGTGAAATAAGTTCCAAAAGAACATATTACACAGCTCAACTGGAGAAATAATCTCCAGTTGGAAAGTATTTACTGCTCACCTGGTGAAATAATCTCCAGACGGAATAAATCTCATAGATATATCAATAATATTTGTTCCATTTTGAACTTATTTCGCAGGATAGTATTTTGGCTTACAATAGTACATGATATTATCGCAAATCAACAGACTGGCACTACATCTATTGACACGTTAACAGATCTGTATTAATCGCTAGAACATTACAATATGTTCTACCAACACTGACTATAGATCATTTCAATATTCATCGACGTTTTCTCATTTGAAGGGTTGTTAAACTCGGGCAGATCCACTTAGAACTGTTTAATAGTTTGATTTCAATTGATGGGTATGGAGGAGGATTGGTTGAGAAGTTTAACTAAAATTTGAATATAAAAACTGGTTTTTGAAGTCATCGGTCTGAATGATATGTTTTTGTAAACATTATTCCACTTTATATCAGTACAGTTGTGTTCACTTAGTTTTCTCATCATCAATAAAAGAACCCTCTCGGTGACATACAAAGTCCTGTACTGCTATCAGTACAGATTCATTAGAAATATGAGCATTATAAGAAATACACCCACTAATTCAGTTATTCAATAATTATTAATTATTGGCAAAACTCATTTACAATATCTAGGTAAAGCCAATAACACAAAATATAACATCAAATTATTTTTATAACAGTTAATGTTTCAGAACATTTTACTTTTCCTGTTCGATCATTGCATTGTTCCGAAGAATATTCTAAAAAACCTATGTTGAATTTCTGAAGTTCATGGGTATGAACATTTGTTGCATTATATATTTGAAGAGTAATCGAATTTTCAGATTGAAGTTTAGTTATATGAACGAATTTACGGGAACATTTTACGTTTCCGTTATATTCCGTAAGTAATAACTTTGTCAATTCAACCAGAAAAGTGTAAAGTCTTATAAAAGTACGGATTGAAAAGGAAGAGGACATAAATGGATGGGGTAATTAATTTTTACTGTATTTTAATGATGGTTTAAGTGATTTTTGATTAAAATATCTACAGGCATCCGCATTTGTCATATACATTTTCTAAATACACCATTAGTGTATTTTTGTATAAACATACAGAACATGGTTGGGCTTGTTTAAAGTCAAATATGTTAAAACAACCACAAAATTAACGCTCAAAATAAAAAATAAAATATTTTCATACAAAACTCTATTGAAGAGTGTGTTATCTCTTTTGTTGCGGAACAATTTATTTTACTTTTCGACTCTGTCGTTGTACGTGGTTTGCTTTGATAGCTTTGATATGTTTTGAATCTTAAAATTGAAATGTGTTAATGAAACATTTGAATTTTCATTTGCTTTTATCTTATTTTTTTCTTCATTTTTTTTTTATTTTTTTTTTTTTTTTACGAAATAACAAGAAGAATTTATAGATACGGACGAAATAAGGTCAGTTAAAAATCCATCACACTTACGAAGTAATGTCAGCTAAAAATCAGTCAAACGGACGAATTAAGATCAGCTACACTCCGTCACACAGACGAAATAAGGTCAGTAAAAATCTCTCACATCGACGAAATTAGGTCAGTTAAAAATTCGTCACATGGACGAAATAAGGTCGTCAGCTAAAAAGTCCGTCTTACGGACGAAATAAGGTCGGAAGTGATGTTAGAAAGATTAGGTCAAATCTGAAGTAGGATCAAAATACTGATATCATTGAAGGTTCGGACCAAGTTTTATCATCTTTCCAATGTCACAAAGCCATTATACGAGAATTTTGATTCAGTCGAGCAAAGCTGATTTAGGCGTAGGGAAATACGATATAGTATGGGACTTTCGAGATAGGAACTCTCGTATAATTGAAGGTGGAAACGATCGCCTCAGATACCAGTAAGAAGGAATACTGGATTTCTTAACATACGGAAATAAATATATACCACATAATAACAAACTATTTATGAAATTGAAGTGCACTTTTAATTTTTCCTATGTGACAATTCTTTAACTAAATTTTATTTGACGAAAAACAATTAACCTGAAGCGCTACAAATCAATTAAATATAAATCTGTTTAAATTAATTAATGATTCCCTGATTCCCTCTCAATGTATTTGAATGTATGGATTTTTTTTTTTTTTTTTTGGTATAAAAATAGATTTTTCCTGAAGGAACGCTATTCAAAAGTCCCGTATTACTCGAAGATCCATTTCTGCATCCCATGAATCCCATTAAATGCGAAACCAAGTAAAAAAAATTGCTCTATTTTACGTAATGATACATGAATGTAAAATTCTTTTACTTACAGACACATATTTCATTACTTCAAATACACTATAGCAAACGCTGATGTATTTATGGACAAAGCATTTGATAACAAACGTGATAATTTTAATTAATCGAGTTTTGTCATCCATTCTGCCCCAGAACTTTGCATATTTAAATCTCAATTACAACATGCAAAATTACTAAAACAGCCTCTAAATTAATTGAACAAACTCAGTGATAGATGTTTATTACTTCCCGAAGACCCTGCACCTGAATCAATTTCAGGGGCACGCGCTACAAAGCTGCAAGACGCGTTCCAAAGCGGTGGATAGGGGAATGCTATGGCACGCCGTTCTCGTCAAAACTATCGGGAAGAACATTTGTGTAAAATTACACATCGAGATTTTTTAATTAGACACTGATATTTTTAAAATGCACCGAGAAATAAAAATATGCACTGTGAAATTAGTTTTAGACACCAAGAATTAATTTCACACACTCAGATATAAATTTATTTCCGAGTGTGTAAAATTAATTCTGAGTGTTTAAAAATAATTTCTGAGTGCATATTTTTATTTCTTGGTGCATTTTGAGAATCTCAGTGCATTTTAAAAAATCTCAGTGTGTAAATAAAACATCTTGATGTGTAACTTTACAAATGTGTTTCCCGATAGTTTTGACGGGAATGGCGTGCCATATGCGGGGTAATAAAGTCATAATACCGAAAGCCCGTCTGCGAAACATTGTAGCCGAACTGTTTGGAGAAAAGCCAGGCCTCATGCAGTATAAAGACCCCTATATTTTTCTAAGGAGAGCAGTGTCGCTGGATCTCGTATAGAAAACTAATTTCCTGTCCCTACCCATTTCTTCCCTTTTCCAGTGGCAATCAAAACTCGTTGCCCCGATTGTTCCTTCCACCTGTGTTTTTTTCAATTGATTAACTTGTTCTCGTCCTGATATACTTATAATATTGCTCAATGGACTCAAACTCTATTTAATCTATCAATGACTTATCGAAGAATACTTGATGTTGATGCTTTCAAGCTCTTTGGATAAGTTGGGAAAACACATGATGTAACGATCTGCTGACGTCATTAGATTTTATTAGCTTTGAGTAATCTCTTCAGACTATTAGATTTATTCCTTGCTTCGATCTTTACTTAGGACATAATATTTCTCATATTCCAACTGAAAGTTGCAGAGAAGGAAACGCTTGCTCTGGTTGTGTTATTGTTCCTAACGGAATTTACGTAAACATGTTTAGTCTGTTTATGGACTCTGAATTAACGTTATTTGAAATTCTTTAACAACACTTAACACATTTATATTAATTTCATTTTCAATGGGTTTACATTCTTCAGAATTACATTCTGAGCACAGGATCCTAATATCAAACTATAAGAATTATACTTACTAGGTTCACCCATGCCTCCAATTACCGATTGTAGTAAAGCTAACAGTACTGATATACACAATATATACATTATCAAAAGTTGTTGTTATCATAAATAATGAGTTTAGGTTGGTTGTTTTCATGGATGAATTAAAATTGCGTTTTACCAGTTAAATTTATTTTATTTGTTTACTTCAGGAACACTTAACAGGATGTTCAAAAGTTTATTTTTCACAGTTAAACTTTTTAATATTTTCACTGATTTTATTGGGGTCAAAATATTTCAAAATTGTACAAAATCCTGCAGGAAATGAGAGACAAAAATTGGTATCTACCATCTTTAAAGCTTTGTGGTTAATGGATAGATCTTTCATGTTTATCGTTTGTGTTTTATCGCCTTTTGTTGTGTCGCCTGTGTTCACGCAATGGCGACATAAAGGGATCACTATCCGTCGTCTTGCGTCCGTCGTCGTCGTCGTCTTGCGTCCGTCGCGGTCACAAAAATTCTGTCACATTTTTCTCATGAACCACATATCCCAGCCTTTTGCAATTTGGCATGGAGTATCAGTAGGGTTACCTCTACCGTGTAACAGAGTTTTGGATCTGTCGCATGCCCTCTTTCTGTTAGACGGAACTTAGAATTTTTTTTGTGTCTTGAAAATTTTCGGTCACATTTTTCTCAGGAACCACATATCCAAGCCTCCTCCAATTTGCCATGGAATATCAGTATGGTGACATATACCTTGAACAGAGTTTTGGGTCTCTTGCATGCCCACTTCCTGTTTGACAGAACTAAGAATATTTTTTACCGTCTTTACAATTTCGGTCATATTTTTCTCAGGAACCACATATCCAAGCCTTCTGCAATTTTGCATAGAGTATCAGTATGGTGACCTATACCGTGTGAGAGAGTTTTGGATCTCTCGCATGACCACTTCCTGTTTGACGGAACTTGGAATATTTTTGCGTCATGAAAATAACTGTCACCTTTTTCTCCGGAACCACATATCCCAGCCTTTTGCAATTTGGCATGGAGTATCAGTATGGGGACCTTTAACGTGTAACAGAGTTTTGGATCTCTTGCATGCCAACTTAGTGTTTGACAGAACTTAGAAAATTTTTAACCGTCTTTACAATTTCTGTCACATTTTCCTCAGAACCACATATCCAAGCCTTCTGCAATTTGGCATGGAGTATCAGTATGTTGACTATAACGTGTAACAGAGTTTTGGATCACTCATAGCCGCCTTCCTGTTTGACAGAACTTAAAATATTATAACCGTCTTGAAAATTTGTGTCTCATTTTTCTCAGGAACAACATATCCCAGCCATCAGTAATTCAACATTGAGTATCAGTATTGTGACCTATACCGTGTAACAGAGTTTGGGATCTTTCGCATGCCAACTTCCTGTTTGAATGCTTTTTTTAGAATGCTTTTTTGTATCTTGAAAAATTCTGTAACATTTTTCTCAGGAACCACATATCCCAGCCTTCTGCAATTCAACATGAAGTATCAGTATCAGAAACTATACAGTGTATGAAAGTTTTTGACCTCGCACATGCCCACTTTCTGTTTGACAGAACTTAAAATTTTTTTCGCGTCTAAAAAATTTATTACATTTTTCTCTGGAACCACATATTGTTGCCTTCTGCACCTTGGTATGGGGTAATGAACTGGATCTTGTGGTGTAATCTTTATATGTGACACCCCATGTATCATATCTGAACTTTTTTGCGCCTGTCCCAAGTCAGGAATATGTTGTTCATTGGTTTGTCCTTGTCTTCTTTTAAAATTTTAGTTTCTTGATATTTGGATTATTGAATGTGGTTTGTTTCCGTTGATTTATTTACTTTTTTACCTTTTCGGGGCCATTTAGGGCTTACTATATGGTGTGAGGTTCCTCACTGTGTTGAAGACCATATGATGACCCCTAGATGTTTTGTTTTGGGTCGTGTTAACCTGGATATGGGATGTTGTCTCCTTGACATTTACCCCCATTTCCTTTCTTTTTCATATTTTGACTAGAATAATTTGATTTTCAATACAAACTATTAAAAACATTTCAGGTATGGTGTGTGTATTGTACGAGGAATATTAAATGCCAGTACAAGGAACCTGAACGAAATCCGATTTATGGTTTGTATGATATTGAAAAAGGCCTTAAACTAGCAAGACAATTCAACAAAAATAACGTTAATTTATTCGATGAAAAAAAAATCGATATACTTTTTTTGAAAACATCAATATTTTCTTTAGAAATGATTTGCATTCACAAATTTACGTGTATATTCCAATCACATGATTAAAGTGCCAATTTACCGTAAATTAAATTAATTAGAGTATACAAAATGTACTTACTGGGTTCACTGAGACCTCCCGATACAGTTTGTATTAAAGCAAATATCACCGATATACAAAGTATGGTCATTATAAGTTTTAGTTTAGGTATGATCGTCCAAATCTAAATGAATTTTAATAAAAATAAACATTTTATGTCCTATTTAAGAGATGGTTAAACTGATGGTGACAGAATTGTCATGGGTGAATAAAAACTGTTTAACAATTTTTAAACAATTTCTAATCAAGCCGGATCTATGGGTAGTTCAGTGACCTGGCTGAATGTACAATATACATTCCTTCAAGATTTATACCACAAATCTGTAAGAAAGAACATAATATACTCCATGGAAAATCTGCATAAAGGTGGCTCACTCTTCACATTTTTTAATTTCTGTCGGATTTCGGAACTCCTCTGTTATTCTCCAGTCTAAAAGCTACACGGACGCCTACTTTTAATTTCATGAATGTTTTCTATTGGTCAAATTAGGACACCTGACAAATTGCTTAAAAATTCTTGATATAACTTCCTAGCTTTTAGACCAAGAAATAGTCCTGATGTTAATATATGCATTGAAGAGAAAAACATTGCCGAAACGTTCATCTGAAAAAAATTACTAATAATGTCACAGATTTTATATGGATTTATTTCATTTGATTTTCTTTTTTAATAAAGACATGACGACTATAAAATAATATAACACTGAATTGATTGTTTGGAAAGTTATAGTTTAACATCCAGTGAGCAATATTTCAGCTATATTAGGACGAGGACAAGGTAATTAATTATAACAAATATAAGTAAAAGAATAAAGAAATAAAGGCAGATTGAACAACCATGCAACGAGTTTTGATTGCTACTACGGTAGGGGGCATGGAATTTAGCCCACTGACTCTGCTGTCCTTAGAGAAATAGTGAGGGGTCTATTTACTGCATGGAGCGTGGCGTTTCTCCACGTGGTTTGGCTACAATAGTTCCAGGTCAGGCTTTCTGTATTATGACCTGACTACCCCTATCCACATACTTAGTAGCTCTGTAGCCGGAGCCCATACTATTTTTTTGTAATTTTTTATTTTTTAAAGCTTGTGATTATATAATGTATAAATATGTATATATATCAAAGTAATAGTATAATAATATGAAGAGCTTCTTTTTTAAATAAAAAGTAGAAATTAATTATACATATCGTGTGAAAAAATAGGAGATAAAAAGCTGGTATAAGATCAATTTTAAAGAAACAAAAACAAATTATTATAACAATAGACACATAGAGGAGTATTAATTCTCTCATGCTTAATAGCCTCTTTCTAACTCAATCATACTCGCAATCATATTATATACAGATAGTACATAAAAAGTATCCTGGGGCGCATACATCCCACTGTCCAATTGTGATATGCCCCCAGTTAGTTAGCAATCAATTGCATTCAACACACACACATACACATGCAAATCATTCTCGTATATTCATAATAATCTACACCTCTATGCATCATTCCAAATATTTTCTAATATTTGCCACTTATTTTCAATCAACATTCCAACTGCAGGAGATTTGTACCATGTTACTGACATTTTTTCTATTTCAAAAGTGTTTTTCAATAAAAGAATTAAACCCCCTATGTATGGCCTAGACATATTATATCTGCAAGAATTAATGTAATATTTTACAACAATAAT
>MJUU01000923.1:87766-128493 GCA_002080025.1 Modiolus philippinarum
AATTTATACAACTTATCATTTGTACTTAAAATTCTATGGAGAATCTTATACTGAAAATTGATGAATCTGTTATTCTTTGTAATCTGAAATGGTCGCTGATAGATAACATCCCAATCCAAAATTTCAATACCCAATTCCTCACACTATTTTATTTGTTGTTTAACTGGTGACTCCGAATTCATTGACAAATACTTATTATAAAAAAATTTACATGACTTTGCATTTCCTTTAACTATTGAGTACAAATCATTTGATATTTCAATTAATTTTGAAGAACCTTCTATTAAATTTTTCCAGTTTTTTTGGTATGGTGTGTAGGATTGAATAATATTGAAGAAAATTGCTCTGAATATTAAACTGTATTTCAAACTCTTCATATGACATAAAATCCATGTTTTCTTTTAGAAGATCATTAATAAAAAAAATATTCCAGCCTCAACCCAGTTTTGAAAAAATAATTTTCTATTATTGATTTTAATAGATTCATTGAACCATATGGACTGGCTCAAAATACTATCAGCTGTATCCGGTGTCTTACAACATAAACTACTCCAGTTTAAAAATATATCCCTCCAAAAAGTATTAAATTTATATGCAACAGTCTTAATTCCATTTGATGTCAAATTTTATCCCCACCATATTTGATGTATTGATCAATAATAAAAGTTTTCCATGGTGACATATTTAAAGGGTCAAGTAGTTTGTTTACCCATGACATTTTCAGTGCCTTACAAAAAGATTCTAAATGTGGCAGTATTATCCAGTAACCTCCAGTATCATATGGGCCTATAATAATATTACGTTTAATTTTATCTAGTTTGCCATTCCAAAGAAAATTAAAGAAAACATTTTGTATTTTCCTAATGATAATAGGTGGGGGGTTTGGTAAAACAGTAAGAGATTGAATAAGAATCGGCAAAGCTAAGGATTTAATAACAGTTATTTTACCCAAGTATGTAAGATCTCTATATATCCATGAATTTAATAATTGTTCTACTTTTTCTAACTTTTCCTCAAAGTTCAAAATAGTATTGTCTACATTGTGTAAATCAAATTTGATACCCAACAGTTTAAATTTCCCTGTTAGGTTCCAAAAGAGATTTTGACCTGATAAAAGTTTATCGTTGGAATAGGTTTTCGAACCAGTCCATACGGCTTCTGTTTTATCCAAATTTGCTCTCAAACCAGCACACTCAGAAAATTTCCCCAATATGAACAAAGATTCCCTTAATGATATTTCAGTACCATCTAAAATGAGAGATGAGTCATCAGCATACTGGCTAAGTAAATATTCTGAACCATTAATTTGTAATGATTACCAACAGATAGACTAGAGAAATGATTACCAACAGATAGACTAGAGAAATGATTAACAACAGATAGGCTAGAGAAATGATTGACAACAGATAGACTAGAGAAATGATTAACAACAGATAGACTAGAGAAATGATTAACAATAGATAGGTAGTATTTGGAACAGTGGCAGTAACACTGAATCCATTCTTACACACAAAGCAGAGTTGTAATGATAGCTCTAATGGTAACCTTTAATATTGTGTGATAGGTGTAACAAATACGGGACTTTGGAGAGTAATTATAGGCAGAAACGATCACCTCAGATACCACTAAGAAGAATAACTGGATTCCTGACCATTTGCAATAAATATATATACCACATAAAAACAATCTATTTATGAAATTGAAGTTCATTTATAATTTTTTCTATATGATAATTCTTTAACTAGATTTTAATTGACGAAAAACAATTAACACGAAGCGCTACAAATCGATTTAATCATCCTTGGCTCAACAGTGTTAATTGATTAGTGATTCCTTCTCAATATATTGATGTATTGATTTTTTTTTTTCGAATAAAAATAGAGCGTTTCCCGGAGTTACGATTCAAAAGTCTCGTATTGCATATTGGGTTTAACAAAGTGCTCATTTACATTGTAAAGTAAAGCTTAAAGTTGCATTACTGTAATGTATTAAGGTAATGCCAATCGTGTGAAAGTGGGCGGAATTTGTCTGCATGCTACACGTCAGTCTATGTTTAAGCCTGTAATCTTTATTAGTGTTTAGTAATTAGATGTAGTAACCAATGCAATGAGCTGAGTCTTGTTTCCAGGAATATAAGCTCAATATTATGGCCCAAAACAACGATATTTCAATTACAATATACAAAAAACAATGTTATGTTATCGCGAAGTGTAATAAAATCTGTAGTATAGTCAGTTTAATGTTTAAATCTTGTCATTGGTTTTTGTTTAGGTGTTTTATTGATTTCATCTCTCAACCATTCGGTTAAATGGTTATTGTGCGGTTATGCGGATGTAAACTTGGATTCTATTGGCTGATTAACCACCTGCTAAATAACCATGTCCACCCTACACAAGACAATCAATAATCATGATAATATAGTGTTTCACCTACATGTAGACCAAAGTTATTCAAAAGCGTACATATGAGAATTGTATATAAGGACAAAATTCACAAACATGCAGTAAGCATGGATAAATAAACATATCGTAATTAAAGTTTACAAAATGTACTTCCACGTAATGTAAAACTAATTTCAGCCTGATATTTACATTAAAAAATTAAAATGTGAAATACATCTATACTTGGATTAACATGTAAATTATATGAAATATTTGATTTGCATTCATTTTCAAAGGTTTTGCTCCATGTATTACGAAAACGCCATGTAAACTTTATCATGTTTATACAACATGAAAAATCAATACATCATTCGACTGTGTATTGTCCAGAGTACGCGGTCAGTCGACATAGCGTTTATGTGTATAATCGTGTAATTTAATGTAGGTCATTTTGTAATTATCGTTTTCTTAGTTAAACACAAACAGGTTTGCATAACCGCACAAAAATGTTATCATGCATTGAACCAACTAATGTGATTATTTAGATAGTGTCGAAAATGGTTGAACGGCGCGACCTGAAGGTCGCTTGCCGTTCAACGATTTTCGTCACTATCTAAATAATCATATTAGTTGGTTCAATGGTCGCTTGCCGTTCAACGATTTTCGACACTATCTAAATAATCATATTAGTTGGTCCTATGGTCGCTTGCCGTTCAACGATTTTCGACACTATCTAAATAATCATATTAGTTGGTTCAATGGTCGCTTGCCGTTCAACGATTTTCGACACTATCTAAATAATCATATTAGTTGGTTAAATGGTCGCTTGCCGTTCAACTATTTTCGACACTATCTAAATAATCATATTAGTTGGTTCAATGCATGATAACTTATAATGAAACATCAGACCATGTTTCATAGAAAAAGAAGGGAAACAGGGAATGTGTCAAAGAGACAATAACCCAAACGGGGGGGGGAGGGATAAAAACTCTAAGCCACCATAAGATTCATGCCTGTTTCAGGATGGAAGGCTTGTCTTTTTATCTGAAATTTGAAGCAGGTGTGCGTTTTTGTCACATGTACATTCACGCCATATCCTTTCATTTTTAGCTCACCTGACCCGAAGGGTCAGTGTGAGCTATTGCCATCACTTGGCGTCCGTCGTCCGTCGTCCGTCCGTCGTCCGTCGTCCGTCCGTCCGTCCGTTAAACTTTTCACATATTCATCTTCTCCTCTGAAACCACTGAAGCAAATTCAACCAAACTTTACAGGAATGATGTATGGAAGGTCCTTTACAAAGGTAAAAAACATGGCCGCCAGCGCGGAACTTAGGTTTAACATTGGACCCTATGGGAAAAATCACATTTTCATCTTCTGCTCTTAAAAGGCTGAAGCAAATTGAACCAAACTTTACAGGAGTGATGTACTAAAGGTCCTTAACAAAGAATGCTCATTTCGTTTTGATCCGATGAAAAACATGGCCGCCAGCACGGAACATGGTTTAACATAGGACCCTATGAGAAAATCACATTTTCATCAACTCCTCTGAAACCACTGAAGCAAATTCAACCAAACTTTACAGGAATGATGTATGGAAGGTCCTTTACTTAGATTGCTCATTTTGTTCCGATCCGATAAAAAACATGGCCGCCAGAGCGGAACTTGGGTTTAACATTGGACCCTATGGGAAAAATCACATTTTCATCTTCTGCTCTAAAAAAGCTGCAGCAAATTGAACCAAACTTTACAGGAATGATGTACTTAAGGTCCTTAACAAAGATGGCTCATTTTGTTCCGATCCAAAGAAAAACATGGCTGCAGCACTGAAAATGGTTTAACATAGGACTCATGGGAAAATCACATTTTCATCTACTCCTCTGAAATAACAGAAGCAAATTCAACCTTACTTTACAGGAATGATGACTGAAGGTACTTTACAAAAATTGCACTTTTCATTTCAATCCGACAAAAAACATTGCCTCAAGTGCAAAACATAGTTTAAAATTGGAGCCCAGTATGAGAAAACCATCCTTTTCATCATCATCTCTCAAAACAATTTAAGCAAATTATACTAAATGTATAGAAGGTCCTTTGCAAAAATGACTCATTTCAATAGGATCAGACAAAACACACGGTTGCTAATTGAGAACATACCTAAACACCCTGCCCCATTGGTAAAAAGCATGACCATGTTTGGTCATATGGCATAGAAGCGTTTTGTCAGGTAAGCGATACAGGCTCAGTCTCTGAGCCTCTAGTTTCTATTTATTATTAACTGAAAACATGTTTTAGGTTTAGCTTGAAACATGTTTCAGGTTCTGTTTGACCTATAAACGTATGTTTGAGAATTAAAAAAAAAACAGACCTTATATTTTAAATGAGTCTAAAGAACTTTTATTTAGGGAAAATGTTTATGAAATAACTAAATACCGAGGTTGCTGTGAATTTTCTTTCTGCATATGCGCATTTCGACAACTTATGTCTCTTCAGTGCAGATAAAATCTAAACGTTTGGAAGACCACATACTCAAAGATATTTAAAAACTGATAGAGAACAAATAACCAATATGATCTAAATGTAAAGCCAAAATTAGCTAAGGACAGAGCTATGCATGAGGGAGATACAGATGTCCTGTATTATAAAGACAAAATTTTATATTTTTCCAACGGAACAAATATTACAGCATTTGTTCCTAAATCAATAAACGCTATATAATAACTGTTCTAGCAGGAAGAAATATCGAAATAAATTAGTTTTAAGAATTATTTTTTCCGTAGAAGTTATGTCTATTCATTGGTCCGTATAGTCGTGCTTTTTGTCCTGACGAAACAAATAGTTTTTTGAATAATGGCTTTAGTTCCCCTTTTATATGATTGACATGAAATTATAATACAAAGAGGATACAGGAACTTGGATTTTTAAGGTTGGATAGAGGAAGACGCCTCTTGATTTTGAAATTAATGCCTCGAGGGCAAAGATCACTACTACTGAAAATAGACTGATCTATAAAATATGCTTTTACGGTGCTAACTTGAGTATGTGATGACAGATTCGATTGAAACTCATACACTGTTAGCAATTATAAAATTGCAGTTAGAAACCAGGTTCAAATAGTAGGATTGCACATGTAAGATGTTCATTCAGGAGAAAACCTACAATTGTGTGATTTTGAGATCAATATTTATTGCAAAAGAAATCAACTTTCAAAATCACATCACTAAATATAATAGTTGTTAACATATTTTGCGGTGACCTGATAATCTGCATCAAGTTTTGATTTGTGATTTTAATGTTGGGCTACAAAATGTTTCGGATCGAGTGAAGATTCAGATTCTTAAGTTCCATTACCTAGTATTTGTTTCATATTTAATTTCATTAAAATGACATTTGTTCTAAATAAATTATTTCAAGAATACTGCTGTGGCAGTTAACGACTCCGCTTCCGGAAAATATGTCCGCTATTTTAAAACTTTCACAGTCTTCAAATAGTCCGTTTCATTTATTTCGGAACTTCAAACTCAATAATTAGATCCCGCCACCTGAATCGGTTTTCAGGGTCTCCGGCTAAAGAGCTGCCGGGTGCGTCCCCAAGCGATGGATAGGGCAATGCCCTGTCTCTTTGGGGTAGTCAGGTCATAATACGGAAAACATGACCGATCACCATTGTAGCCAGACTTTGTGGATAGGAGTAATAACAAAATTACCGAACAGATATGCCAAGAGCCGAAATCCACGAGACAAAAAGACAAACCAGGTGGAGACCACCGGAAAAATTGTCGACCGCAATGGTCCTGACTTGGAACAGACATTTCAAAAGAAATTGTGGGTTAAACCGGTTTTATGGCATGTCAAACCTCCCCTTCTATTGCGCTAGTATCCGATAGCAACTCGACAGCAATTGCTATTGAAAGGTCGTAGACAGTTAAAAGATATGATCATCCTAGTACTAAGTGAAAAAAGAATCTTGAATTAGAGATCGGAACGAAACTTCAATTTTTTGTCAATAGTAAGGATACTGTCAAGTCATTCAACGTTTATTACTGTTTTGCATGATTCTATTTTTGTATGTTTTTCATGAAGTCCCGTTCAAAACATACACGAAACAGCATGCAATGCGAGATGCAAATTTGTACCCATAGAAATTCCAAGACCCGTTGAAAAATGAAAATTTCCAGCAAAAGATTCGGTTCTTTATTTTTTGTAAAGCAAAACCAAATATTTTTAACTGGATTTGATAAATCTGTCTAAACTTGGACTTTCATATAGTTGAACGCATCCCAATTTATTTCAGAAAAGAAATGTAATATTTGAATGCGAAATATGAGTGTAGCAGTATAATACATTTATTATATTGTTTATTATATTGTATTGTTTTCGATCCGACATCCTATAGGTTTGTGCGTTGGCTATTTTTTCAGGCGTTTTTATTACATTTTTTACTTTTAGTTAGCTGGTATTATGTTTTCGGATATAATCCGTACAACCTTTCAATATGAACATTTTTGAGTTAATGGTTTTCCAAACGTTTAGATTTTATCTGAACTGAAGAGACATAAGTTGTCGAAATGCGCATATGCAGAAAATAAATTCACAGTAACTTCGGTATTTAGTTATTTGCAACTATCATTTCAAACGTTTAAGATCCATGACACAAGATGAAATCAAAATTGACTACCATTTTCGAATTTGTCAAATTATATTTCGAATGGTAAAGTTCCTAAGGGACTTAAAATTAAGTTAAAACTTTATCCACCAGTGACGCATATATCCGCTCTACTAACTAAGACTGTATTGATGTGCACCATGGCCCTCTATACATTTCAATTGCAAACTTTTTGTGCGTGTCCTGTAGCCTAATGGCAAATGTCAACAGCAGTTATGTGTAGTAGTTTTTAAGACCACTTTTGTAGTAATAACGGCTGTTAAGCAGATAATCCAAAAAAAAACGTCAAATTTAAGGGAGGATAGGCAACATCAAAGATATTTCCGCTTGAGAAAAGAAGATGAAAATGCTCGAACTTCGGTTGAATAATGTAGAAAGATGATTGAGAATAATAGACATATCACAATTTTAGGAAAAATCTCCTACAGCTAGAAACTGCGACTAAATTCAGTGGAAAATAAGAAAATTGAGTGATTTTGACTTCTCAATCTTTTCCCCATCAAAAGAAAACTATAAGCCGTGAAGTCAAAGATTTATTAAACAATTGTGAAAATAATCTCCAACCTGAAGCTGCCTCTAATATTAAACACCGTTTAGATGAAATTACAGAAATAGAAACTAATAAATTACTTAAACAGCAGAGGACAAAATTTAATAGAGATGGAATTAAACCTAACAAGACTACCTTTCAGACAAACAAAGAAAACACGGTCATGGCGCTTTCGGCGAAAGCATCAGTCACCTAAATCCAACGTTGTTGTTAATCTATCAAGCAAAAATTTGAGTGCAACCGAAACATCATTGATGTCCAAAAGTTTGAATCCTTAAAAAACAAATGTACATGAACTGGAAGAAGACCTTGATCAATTTGCCAGAAGACTACGAATCAAGGAATCTTTTGATTCTAGGAAAGAAGAAAACGAAGAATGATTTGACTATGACTCTGACAGTAATGAAGCTGTCGAGATCCCAAAATGCACTAAAAAGAGTAGCTGTATTCCGAAACCGAGCAAAAACACCAGACTCGAATCTGTTATAGATCTTATTAAATCAGATATTAAACACACTGTAGACATGTTTGTACCTAAAACTGACAATTTGTCAAAACAGGAACGATCAGTCTTGAAAAATCTCAAAGAAAGAAACGATATAGTCATAAAACCAGCAGACAAGGGGAGTGCAGTAGTCATCTTGAACAAAACAGATTATATACATTATATACAGGAAGCCGAGCGACAACTTTCAGACAATAGATTTTATAAAAAACTTGAATCTGACCCCACTTTTGATTTTGCAAAAAAATAACCGAAAGCCTAGAGGCTATGCATGGAAACGGTCACTACCACCTTCAATTGTGTAATTCCTGAAGATCCAAAACCTGGTCGCTTCTACCTTCTTCCCAAAATATCCACAAAGAAAACAACCCGGGCAGACCTATTGTTTCAGCTAATAGTCACCCGACAGAAAAGATATCAGAGTTCGTTGATTTTCATCTCAGACCGTTTGTGGAAGATCTCCCCTCAAATATCCAGGATACTACTGACTACTTGAAAAAAATTAGATCAGCTAAATCTTCCAGAGAACACCATACTTGTTTCATGGATGTAACTTCACTTTTCACCAACATTCCACATGAGGATGGCATTGCAGCATGCAAAGAAGTTTGGGAGAAACGTACTGTTAAAGAACCACCTACTGAATGTCTAGTGAAAATGCTTACAATGGTTCTTAAGCATGATAATTTCCCCTTCAATGGAGAGCATTACCTGCAAGTCAATGGTATAGCTATTGGAACCAGGATGGCCCATCTTATGCCAACATTTTTATGGGAAGTATTGAGAAAAAGCTGTTTTTAACCAGTCCTAAAAAGCCACTGTCTTGGTTCAGATTTATTGATGATGTTGATACATTGTATGAAATGGACACATACCGAGAAAGAACTAGAGGATTTTTTTATTCATGCCAGTTCTATTCATCACTCTATCAAATTTACCCATGAAGTGTCTAAATCAATAATATCCTTTCTTGATACTACCACCACTATCAAAAAGGGAATTATTTCCACGGACATATATTCAAAACCGAAGACAAACATCAATATCTGTCACCATCAAGTTGCCACCCCAAACCCTGTTTTAATAGCATACCATATAGCCAAGCCATCAGAGTAAAACGAATTTGCTCATCAGATAACACCACTAAACAAAGACTAGGGTACTTAAGATACCATCTAAAATCAAGGGGTGCTCTGACAAAGTCATACAAAAAGGGTTCAATATAGCATGTCAAGTCACCAGAGACGAGCTCCTTCAATACAAAGACAAGAAGGTCAATAAAAGAGTTCCCTTGATCCTCACGTATCATCCTTCGCTGTCAAAAGTTTCGAGCTTGGTTCGACATCACTGGAAGGAAATTGAAAAATGCAAAAAAAAACTATCCAAAATATTCCCCGAGCCACCAATCATTGCTTTTAGACGACCAAAAAGCATTAAGGATACCTTGATTCGAGCGAACCTCCCCCAGAACACTTCACAACTTGGCCAATGCAAACCTTGTGGGGATAAAAGATGCAAGTGCTATCAGCAAATGCAACAAACACAGACATTCAGTAGTAGAAAAACGGGTAAGGTATACAAGGTGTTCTGCAATGTAAATAATGTTTATACCTCATTGACTGCCATGTCTGTGGTCTACAGTGTGTGGGTGAAAGTGTCCAATCGTTCAACAAAAGAATGAATGGACAACGTAGTGACCTCACCAAAAAACCACTCCTGCCTGTCAGTCAACATTTCAAATTACCTGGGCATTCTTTGGAAGATTTTGCAAGATCAAACGTGACCATCATTGATCACGAGCGGGTTTGGAGCAATAAACAGAGACAATCAAGAGAAAGCTTCTGGATCAGACAGTTAGGTACATTATTCCCGGATAGCATTAACAAAAAATCGTAGTAATTTGTTTTTATTCCGTTCATTTAAGTATTCATTTTCACAGTATTTGTTTATATTTTTCTTATTTATTACAGTTGTGGTGTTTGTACATAATATGTTTGGCGGGGCCAATTTCCTCCCCCTACCCATTTCCCGGTGGCAGTCAGTACTCATTGCCCTTGTTGGCCCTTCAACCTTTATTATCATTCTATTACATGTATTATTATTATTTTTATTATTCACTGTTTCTCTTTCTTCATTAAGATAATAACCTTTTTTTTCTTTTTTTTTCTTTTTTTATTAGTGCAAATTTGTTCTCTTTGTTATACTGGTATTGCTCACTCGACGTTTTAATTGAACTTATCTATCAATCAGATTTTGTGGGGATAGTCATATACGAAAAATATTTTGACAATCTTTGTGTACATCGATTCTATTAACAATAACAATACTGTTACAAAATAGTGTTTAACGCCCAATCGAGCAAACCGAGAACAAGTAAATCAGTTAAAAAAATGTATGAAAAAATGGATAGGGGCAGGATTTTTAGCAAAATTAAATTTTAAATTTTTATATTCAAACTGGATTTCACTTTTATATATGTTTGTTACAGCATCTGTATCATTTTGGTCCACCTATGCTTCCTTTTTATTTTTTTATTTGTTTTATTTATTTTATGTTTGAATATTGATATTCATTTTCATATTTTATCTTTGACGCTCAGTGTACATTGTTCGTAAGATGTCTAATAAAGAAATATTTAAATCTCTCAAGAAAGAGTGTAAGAAACTATCCTCTTTGACGCACCATCATCAAAATTACCAAACATACATATCAAATAATGTAATTCTGAAAGGTATTCAGATAAAAACGACCCACAATATCGGTCACACTTCAGAGCCTTTCAATGAACAGTTGAAAAACACTCTTACTGTTTATTGTTGTATGTTAAAAAAAATGTTGCATTTTTTAATGATAACTCGTTCAATCAGATAAGAGCTCTAACACCTAAAATTTCCAGAAAGAAAGATCTTCTCAAGAACTCCTATGACCCGTCTGAATTTTTAACATACATGAATAAACTGTTAGAAAACATGAATTACAACTGAAATACAAACAAGAACGTAAATTTGAAAGAGATAATATCGAACATGTTTTCCCGCCACAACAACGCACCGTTACCACCGACAGTCTTAAAAGATGTAGAAACAGACGATTCAAAAGGAGGCAGACTACATCAGAAATCAAAACATCTTCAGTGTTAAATCTGTCTGACACTCCTATCTCTGCAGCCGGAGAAACTATTCTCTCTAAAGGCGTTGGATTCTGCCCAACCCCAAGCCATTTGAATATCGAACAGCTGAGAGACAACATGAATGCATTTTTCAGACGGTTTCGACTCAAAGAATATTTCGACAGAAAAAAAAAGAAGAGGATGGTTAATCAGAGCATTCTGATTCAGACTCAGTCTGAATCCAAAAATTCTTTCAAAAAGAAAAATTCTTGGACGCCCAAGTCCAGTAGATCAAAAGCCTTTGAATTCTACATCGATAAAGTTCAAGTTCTTGACGATATAAAATCCGTTAATTGTAAGATGTAATGGAAAACGATTCATATGCTACTGAAAAATAACCGATCTTCAAACGAATTTCCTCCACTTTACGATCCTTTAAATAATTTTAATCTTTCGTATGAAGCTGATAAAAAGGTGGATATTTTGAATTACTTTTTTTGTTCGATTACTAACAACCAAATGATGATAAAGATTTACCGGTCTTTCCAGATAGATGTTTAAATGTTTTGTCCGATGTTGAAGTAGAAGAACGTGATGTTGTAGATATGAAATCTACTCTAAATATAAATAAGGCTGTCGGTCCTGATTTCATAAGCAATCGAATGCTTATTTCCGTTCGAAACGAAATTTCAAAACCGTTATGTCTTTTATTTAATAAATCGCTACGGGAAAATACTTTCCCAACTGACTGGAACATGGCAAATGTTTTTCCTCTGTTTAAAGCTGGGGACAAGTCTTTGCTGTCTAATTACAGACCGATCTCTCTTCTGTCGTGTGTTAGTAAATTATTAGAAAAAAAACCGTTTTTAAACATATTTTAAATCATTTACAGGACAATAATCTTATATACAAATTTCAGTCGGGTTTTGTGCCTGGTTTCTCGACTACACACCAGCTTATTGAATTATAATAAGATTTTTATGGCATTAGAAGCCAAAAAAATTGACAAGTGTCACCTTTTTGGACATAAGCAAGGCTTTTGATACAGTGTGGATCAAAGGTCTGGTTTATAAATTAGAAAAGTACGGAGTTAATGGTAACCTTTTACTGTGGTTGAAGAGTTACCTTTCTACTCGTACTCAGAGAGTAATGATAAAAGATGCAATTTCCAGAACGGGCGAATTGAAGTCAGGTGTGCCCCAGGTATCTGTGCTTGGGCCCTTGTTATTTCTGATCTTTATTAACGATATTACTGATGATATAGTGGGCTTGGGTGGACAAGTAAATTCTGATCGATTAGAAAAGGTTCAACTCGAAGCCGCTCGTATTGTAACTGGGCTTTCGGTTTTTTCTTATATACACTCGATATATATGGAAATTGGTTGGAAAAAATTAAAAACAAGGAGGGAGGTTAAAAAGTTACTTTTATTTTATAAAATATTAAATGATCAAGCGCCTAACTACCTAACAGAACTTGTACCACCTACAGTCGCTGAAAACAATAGTTATAATTTACGTTATGGTCAAAATATTTACGGGTGGAGAGACTATAAGGGATTGCATCGACACAGTGTCTTGGATGAAAACTGCTCGGTAGCAGATATGCGTGCGCATCGGTCGGTTTAGTGTGTAAATCAAAGCTTATTTTTCCGTCGGCAAGTGTTGAATAGTGTCGAGGAATACATTTGAAATTTCCGATATGTTTGAGGTGAATTTAATCGATGGGTGATAACTTTTTAAAAATTCGATAAATTCGTCAAGATGCTGTCTTGTATCTGTCCATTTTATTTCAATGTCATCAATGAAACGGTTCCAACTATACGGCTTGTAAGGAACTTCCTGGAGCATACGCTTTTCTAAATCGCCCATGAATATATTGGCATAAGATGAAGCTACTCGCGTTCCCATAGCAGTCCCATTAACTTGATGAAAATTTTCATTGTTAAAAACAAAGTTGTTACGTTCTAATACAAGGCGCAGAAGATGAACTAAGGAATCTGTGGATGGTGATTGAATAGGCCTAGTATCCCATACTTTTCGACATGCGTTTATTCCCTCTTCATCAGGAATGTTTGTATATAGAGAATCACATCTAAAGTTACAAGGAGTGTATGAGGATGGCGTTTTATTTATATAATCTGTAGTCTTTGATAAAGGAAGGGAGAGATTCAACAAAGGGTTGCAGCTGAAGGTCCAAAAAATGAGAAATTTTTTTTTCCGGCGGGTGACCAATACAGTTAACAATAGGGGGCCCTGAGATCCCTTCCTTGTGAATTTTTGGTAAGAGGTAGACCAAACCAGCTGTTGGATTTTCAGAGAGAGGGCCATCAAATGTCTCTTTCACGATTTTTTCATTATCCAGCATGGATCGCAGTGCTGATCTAATTTCTTCGCTGTATTTTTTGGTAAGATCATTTTATGTTATATTTATCGAGAAACTACCCCTTTACAACGGCGCGCCAACCACCAGGGAAGAAGCAGTGGCGCGTCTATCACATTAAGATATATCCAAAGAGCATAAAACAATATATATACAACACTATACTAACTATACTAATCATGATCTGTGGTAAAAGTTTATAACATAT
The DNA here is from genome assembly GCA_002080025.1 of Modiolus philippinarum. Taxonomy (NCBI): domain Eukaryota; kingdom Metazoa; phylum Mollusca; class Bivalvia; order Mytilida; family Modiolidae; genus Modiolus; species Modiolus philippinarum. The sequence continues at coordinate 101,563 of MJUU01000923.1, forward strand.
TTGCATAGCTGTAACAACAAAATATATATGTTGTTAAGCGGGTAGACCTGGGTAAGCCCAAATTTTCCGCTCGTGTATTTTTTCAATATTTTCAGTAGTGAAACAATATATGTTCCTGTTGACTTTCAGCAATTTTCAACAATTTTTACCGTCCCGTTTTCTGCCTAGTGGTCATCAAAGATACCCGTTTCCTCATATTATTCGGTCCATTCAAGACTTAAATTTGGTGTAAAAAATTAGATTTAATTAAATTTGTACTAGATATAGAATTATTTCAAATGTAAAATTCTGTAATGTATTCATGCGTGAAAGTAAGCATGAATAATGATAGTAAATCTCAATAGTTTGAACTGAAATACATTGGTGTTCTTAACAGCATAGGCTGAAAATTTTACACTATTTTGATCAGTATTTTACTCTTCTTGTAAAAAAATGAGTCGTTTAATTTTCACAAAAAACTGAGAATAGAAAGAAAACAAGCTTATGTAAGATATATTAGAATTTTTGAAAATTCTACCGTTCCACTTTATTCTAAATTAAGAATAAAGTATGTAAAAATCGATAAAATTGCTGAATCTTTACTTTAAATTACCTCCCTTGCAAGAAATCCGACTTTTACAAATTTTCTTAATTTTTAGATATCTTCGAAAAAAAAATGTAGAGTAAATGCACTCGTTATAAATAACTGGATGCTTGCTGGTTGTTTTCACAACAAAATGAATATTTGTGTGCTGTGTGAAAAAAATATTTACAATGTCAAAATTTTAATCATGCATACAGCAATGATTCTTTTTATTCATTTAAGTATTAGAAAAGTGAAAAAACAGAGTTATCTCCCCATACCCCAGGTCCACCCCCTTAAATACTTAAAAATAATTCAATATCCGTTATTTAATAAAACATATTAAAGACTTTTAAGAGTAAGATATATACATAAGTCATTCCATTTTATAACTATTACGGTAACTATACATTGTATCTCTGTATAAAGTCTATAGATATTTGACGATACTGTAATAATTACTTGTTTATTGTGTTTTTTTTTAATTAATTTAATTGTTCACTTTAATACTTGAATAAAATGTTAACACTGATATATATTCACCAACGTCGTTTTCTATTCCAATTAATATAACAAAATTATACAATATGTTCCCTATGTTCCCTATGTCAATTAGTGTAAAAGCTACATGGCTGAAAATTATCACTGAATACATTAAGGTTCCCCATGCGACGTTTTTGCTGAAAAGTAAATGATTAAGTGTGAGTATAAAATTGATTTACTTATTTAATCAACAAATAACACACAAAATTCTATAAAAATAAGGGGTTTTTTTTTGTTCACAGGTCACTTGCACAGAAACTTTTTTATTGATTGTTTTGTGTAACGATGAAACTAAAATTCTTGGAAGAGGAAATTTCGTTCATGATTATTATCTTGTCAGAAACCATTTCGATCTCACTATATTTTTTAAGAGTGTAGCTTTCAAATATAATGACTGCCAACACATTTGTCTGTTGAAATTCCAGTTTAAAATACTCTTATTCTCTAATCACTTCAGTAGTGTTTTAATATTAAAATTTGCTTTGTTTTGAAGTCTTTCATAGTGATTCCACCAAAAACTATTTAATGTAGTGGTGCATTTGTTTGTTGAATTTAAAGACTATATTGCAAAACAAAATTATTCCATCAAATCATTTGTTAAATGATCTTTGCATAAATCGTTTCAACTGCACTAACGGTTATCTAAAAGATTATACTAGTATTGCAAACAGTATTCCATCAAAACGAATGAGGTATGAGCAGAGCTCATTGTTGGAGACCTCATGGTGGTTTCAAGATGATGAACAACAATAAAAGCGTTGTTCTAATGCTTTTTGACATGTACTTGTAGAGATTTTGTCTCATGTTTATTTACTCCATATCCTTTCATTGGTAATTTAAGACTGGAGTTTGTCTCTCCTGCAGTGTTGAGTCCTTAAAAAATTCCCTGTGCGAGAGATGTATGCTCTTTATATATTTCAGTTCTTTAGAGAATGTCTCATATAGATACACTATCATACTTTCATATATGGCATTTTATTTTTTTTTTTCAATTTCTAAATTATATTCTGACCACCCGTTTTACAGTGCATACATCTCACTATTTTATTATGCCAAGTTTTCTTACAATTGACTCGATGAGTACCCTGTTGTTGTTTATGTGTTGTGATTGTCTTCTGTTTGTATTTTTTTTGTCAGACAACAGATGACAGCATTTGTAAGAACACTTTGCCAGTTTATTTCATGTTTGTTGACGATCTCGCGTCCATTGGTATAAACAAATATTGGTGTAGCGTTGTTCGACAATAAGCAATGAATTCTGTTCAAACCGGTGCAAAGGGCCTTCTTGAATTTACTATGAGGTATGAGCAAAATTTATTGTTGAAGGCCTCATAGTGACTTAAAGATGGAGAACAACGATAAAAGCGTTGCTCCATTGCTGTTACCATGTATTTGTAGAGACTTTGTCTCATGTTCGTTTACTCCATATCTTTTCATTGTTAGCTGCGTTGACTTTGTAACAGTTAGACAATACTAAGGACAACTTACATTTAAAGCATACACATTTGCAAACACATTTACAACATACACATATTATAATTATTACTATTATAACAAAAAACACACATCCAACTGCAATACCAGCAATCTCACTGAAAAAGAAAAAGGATGTCTAGTAGTCACAGATTTTGATTGGACAGTCTATGTGGTACAATGCGTGTCTGATAAGTAAATTTATTATCTTTGTATCTTTTAAATGTTAATATTTTTGTTTGTATCCAATGGAGGGCAAACACCCTATATGACATTTCCATATCAAAAATTTGGAAACCAAATCTAGGTGTCCTTTTATTTCCTAGGATGGCCTTCTGTTTTTCCTTGATCTATGATTGTTATATGGTAGTAATATGGGTCTTTTGGAACTGGGTGCGAAAAAAAATTGAAAGGCTGAATTCTCTTTAAAAAGCTTTAAAATTAACTTACAATATTACAAATATCTTCTCCCGTATAGTTCAGGAATAACTTTGGACAGTTTATTTACACTTTTATTTACACTTCGATTTAGTTTTTATAGTTTAGGAGCAGATGGAATAAGATTTTATGTTAATCAATCTTTTCCTGAACTGGAGTCTATAATTTTGTAAGATTTCTCCGCACCGTTAATGTATAGTTTAATTTTCTTCTAGATATTAAAAAGTCAAAAATGAATAACAGAAAATAGATCTACTTTAGAGACGACATGCTTAGCAAAATCTTTATAAAGGACATTTTATTCCTGTTATATTAGCATCTGTGGTTTCAAAGAGGATGCTTGCAATGTGGAAAACTTAGATTTGATTGATAGGAGACGGACATCAATAAAAGAAAGAAGACCACACAAATAAATTGAAAAAGATCAAATAAAGAACAACTTATTGGTGCAGACAAACAAATAATTTGAAGAAATTTGCTTTGCTTTGAGATTTGCTTTGATTGTTTAATTTTTGTTTTTGTTTTAGATGTACTTTTATTCTTTTAAGTTTTATCTCACCCGTCTGATAATCCACCGTCTGTTTCTGTTGCTATAGCGGTGTCTGCAATAAAGACATGCTAATTCAATATTTGATAGACATACATTAAATTCACCAAAATCTTTTCTGTCGTTAAGTTTCACCTATATTGACTGGTGTTTAGTTTTAATCAAGGTCTCTAAGATTTTGTTTGTTACTGTATTAACAAATACGTAGCAAAAAACTGGAAATGAAATGACTTCAACATAGAAAACAACAATAAATAACAAAATACCGAAGTAACTGTGAATTTAGTTTCTGCACATGCACATTTCGACAACATATGTCTCTTCAGTGCAGATAAAATCAAAGTATTTGGAAATCCATAACCTAAATATGTCTAAAAGCTGATAGAGAACAAATTACCAAATAAATCTAAATAGGAAAACCAAAATCAGCTAATGACAGAGCTATGCAAGAGGGAGATACTTCTTAGGTTTTAACATTTTTTTCCTAATTATAGATATTGCATGTTTTCAAATAAAATCGGTTTTCGGGCCAGCACCGAAGTACTGGCTACTGAGTTGGTGAATAACCTCTCGGACTAACAGTCCGCCAGCACTGGCATCGGCTCAATGGTAATAAATGACAAAATACCGAAGTTACTGGTAATTTAGTTTCTGCACATGAGCATTTCGACAGCTTATGTCTCTTCAGTGAAGATAAAAAAAAACATCTGAAAATCCATAACCGACATACGTCTCAAAGCTGATAGAGAACAAATAACCAAAAGAATCCAAATAGGAAAACCAAAATCAGCTAAGGACAGATCTATGCAAAAAGGAGATACATGTACTACTTAGGTTTTTACATTTTTTCTTAATTTTAGATATTGCATATAAAAATATACTTCTTGCAACAAAGATAGATGGCTACATTTTTAATCATATGACGGGTGACATGAATGAAACAGATAATGTTTCCCTTCCGAGCACCTAATGATACCTCAAGTTTTTGTAGGGACTCTCACTGCTAATGCTTAAGTTTGCTGCGTAATTGTCCATTTTCTTTATTTGTTTCCTCTTTGTCATGTTGTCTGTATATGTGTTAGATAATAGTTGCAATGTTGTTTTTGGATTTTTTATTTTAGAATAGGAATTTTCCTCTTTTTCCTTCTGTATTTATTTTCAAATGTATCGTTTATGATATAGTTGTACTTTGGATAAAATCCCTTCTATACGTTTTGTTATTTTTCATCTTGAAGTCACCATGCTGCCTTCAATAATGAGCAAATAGTAAGTTTCAGACGACATCCCTTGAATATGCTAGGTTTCGAACACCTCTGCATCCAGGTATCTTTTGGAAATAAATGCGGGACCGGCAACAAACAAACATTTCGGCCAAGGTACTCTTTACTTACACTGCCCCAAAAAAGGGAACAAACGACAAAACAACATGTAAGCGATCACAGTGCATTCGTCGAGTTGCTACAAAGAAAACCTGGCAAATAAAATCGGATATTTTCTGAAGCAGAGCAAAAACAATGACAGAAAGGTAAAGAACTGAATCGCCAACAAAAATACAACAATAACAAACACAACATTCAAACCTTAAGCACTGACAGTGTGGGCTCCCATAAAAACTGACAGCTCACATCAGTTGCTCCGGCAGGGTAAACATGCATCACCTGTCTTGGACATAAAATATTTCAATAGCATTCTTCTTTCAATATCTTTATACATGCGTTTTTTTAAAATGTTAAGTAATTAATTCTCTATTTAACTTTTTTTCAGTTTTTCTCCTCCGCCAGATTTATCGAATATTGTATGAAACTGATCTACGTCTATAAACACTGATATAGTGCTCTCGTGAAACGACCGGTTTAGGTACTGTTATAGGTAATTAAATATTGTTAATATTCTAAAATGCATTGTATTCACTGTTTTAATTTCGTAAGGCCTTACTATTACGTAATTTGTTTAGCCTAGTTATGCAAGTTGTTTACAGTAATCAAGGGTCAAGGTTATTACACCTGAAAACATGTAGAAATTTCTAGAATTTAAATTTAGATATTTAACACATAGAACTTTCTAGATTTTTCCCTTATTTATTTATATTAGTCATGTGATTGTCAGTTAATGGAGAGTTTTCTGGAAGCATCTTGTTAATTAATATTCTAGTTAGATTCTATGTATAAATATAAGGTAGCAATAACGGGTAAAGTCAGTCATTTAAATTAGTATATTCAGGATTATTACGCACATCTTTTGTATTGGAAATCGACATCAGTTATTGTGAATCTATTATCAACTATTTAGTGAGGATTATAAGGAATATTCCTCTGGACATTTATTGGTTGACTTCAGCGAATTATTAATTTGGATATTTACATGAACTTCATTATTGTCAGATAAGTTACTATATATATCAAATTTGTAAAATAATTATTTTTTCGGTTATTAAAAAGTTAAACTAAGCGAAAGTGGTTATATTTTGCTGACTTCAATTTACAATAATTTATAGGTTATTTCTACCTCATAAACGAAATTTGGGGCTATCGTCCGGGATCTCCGATTTTTTTTAAAGATAAATATTATAATTATCTTGAATAGAAAAATTTTTAAAAGTCAGCAATAAATTTTTTAAGATGTCATTTGATCCAGAAAAATTTATGTCTACGTGTCAAGTGGAGAATTTTGAGAAGCTTAAAAAGGATGAGTTGATTATTTTATTTTGAAATTAAATGTTAAATCAGGAAAAGGAAAAATTTGAAATTCAAAGTGTGATTGCAAATTATTTGGTTTTGGTAAAGAAGATGTTTTTGATAAATCTGTTTTGGAGACTTTTGGCATTCAAACACCTGAATTCGAAATTAAAACATTAGAAATTCAAAAAGAATTAGAAATCAGAAAATTAGAATTAGAAAGAGAACAAAGAAAATTAGAGAGGCAGGGAAGAGTAAGAAAATTAGAAATAAAGAGACAGGAGAGAAAATTAAAATTAGAAATTAAACAGCAGGATAGAGAAAAAGAAAGAGAGCTAAATTTTCAATTAGAAATGAAAAAATAGAATTATCTGAAAAGAAACAACAGTGTTCTCAGAATTCTCAGACATTTGATGTTGCCAAAAACATTAGGCTGGTCCCTCCTTTTCAGGAAAAGGATGTTGACAAATATTTTCTGCATTTTGAGAAAATAGCTGGAAATTTAAAGTTGCCAAAACACAATTGGTCAATGTTATTTAAGAGTGTGTTGATTGGTAAGGCCAGGGTAATCTACACTCAGTTGTCAACAGAACAGGCTTCAGATTATGGACACTGTGAAAGAGTTAATTCTTAAAGCCTATGAACTGGTCCCTGAAGCTTATCGCCAAAAATTTGGGAATGCAGAAAAACAGAGTGAGACAATGACTATTTACTGGCTCCTTTATTTGATGTATAAAGTATATAACGTCCTTAGATTCCAACATGAAATATAATACTGTCCAGGAGTCTCATACAATTGTCAAGGACTGTAGTCTCATGAAAAGCGAAGAGATGTATTCGATTACTTAAAATCTAAGAATTATAACATTTATTGTTTCCAAGATACTCACTTTACAGAGAAAGGGAAAATTGCTATAACAAATGTATAGGGAGGAGAATACCTTTTCAACTCATACAGGTCAAACAAAAGAGGGGTTGCAATCTTTTTTAAAAATTCTTTTGAATATAAAATATTTAAAACTATTAAAGACCAAGATGGAAATCTTTTAGCACTTATTTTGAATATTAAAGGGAAATTTGTCACTTTAATAAATATTTATGATCCAAACAATGATAGTCCAACTTTCTTTAATAAAGTTAGAGAAGTCATTGAAAACTTTGAAAATCAATCAATTATTGTCACAGGATGTTATACCCTGGTTCAAAATCAGGATCTTGATACCTATTATTATTGTAACTTATATGATGCTAATGCTGGTCCAAATTATTGGAAATAAAAGAAAACTTTGATTTAATTGATCCTTTCAGATGTAAGGAGGTACACTTGGAGAAAGGCTAATCCGCTAAAACAGACCCGACTAGATTTTTTTCTTACCTCTCAAAATTTTAATCAAAATGTAAAAAACATAAAAATAGAGAACAGTAAACTGTTATCGATCAGACCATTCCCCTTTGTTATTAGCATTCACTGTGAGTGATTTTAATATTGTTAAAGGAATGTGGAAATTTAATAATTCCTTGTTGTATGACAAAGATTATGTTGCAGCAGTAAAAAAATGCATTAAAAATATTAAGAACCAATATGCCTTACTTTAACAAACTCATGCGAATCGTACCAGTTGAGAAATATACACCCCGTAGAATGAAGCTAGAGGGATGTCGCCGTCAATAAAAGGGAAATTAGTGATAGTGAAATCAAAGTCATCCCGGTTATCATATATTTTAGGTTTTATTTTACAGGCGTCAATGATGATAGTTAGATCTAGAAAAGGAACGTATTTAGAATCATTGTTAGCTTTATTTAATTTTAGTTGTTGCGGGTAAATAATGTCTACATAAACTAAAAACTGGGGATTATCAATAGTGAGGATATCGTCATTATACTTGCTATTATCATAGAAAATAGAAATAAGTTTATCACTGTTTGGTATTTTTCCGTTTTGAAGTTTTTCATGAAGTCTCGTTCGTACCAGAAAAGAAAAAGATCTGCAATTAGAGGTGCACAATTTGTACCCATGGGAATATCAATGACCTGTTGATAAATAGTATTCCCAAACGAACAAAAATATTGTCCAGCAAAAGATCATATTATCACATGTCCAGGAACAATGATTATTGTAGGTAATATTAGAGAGGAATCCTTGCTTTTTGTTAAAGCAAATGAACTGCAGACCAAAAAATTTAAAATTGTCCCAATTTTGATTTAATCAAATCATGTGGAAAGGTAGTATAAAGTGTAGAAAAATTATAACTGTTGATAAATGAGACTGGTCTTTGAATTTATTGTAGTTTATCTAAAACTTCAATAGAATTTTTTAAACTCCAAAAGTAATTTACACCTGAGTTTTGATAAGTTTTTCACAGTATTTTATAACCAACTCCTTTACACAAGTAAGTGAACTAGTTAAATGGATAAGTAAATTATAAGTGGAACACTTACTAGAAGCAGAAATAAAACGATGTTTAAAGGGATTTTTGTGCAGCTTCGGAACCCAGTACATGGTAGGTAAGATGTTATCTTTAGGTGAAACTTTAAGCATTTCTGTATCCTTATAATGGTGTTTGGTTAACGTCGTTTCGTCCCAATTGGTACGTTTGAAAGTCTGACTTGTCCAGTTCGTTTTGTTGAATATCGATACAGTATTTCTTTCAGAAAATAGCAACGTTATTAGAAGCCTTGTCAACAGGTACAAACACATAATTTTTTCCCAAGATCATTCAATTATGACTTAATTCTTACAACAGACAGCTTAGCAGGTGATTCAACATAGTTATCTTTATAAAAATTTATTTTGTTGGTGACCTTGGAAATAATTCTATCTTTAAACAAAACAACGGCAGTAGAATACCGAAGGAACAAAGCACAAGATTACATAAATCAAAGTCCAGAGACAAGGCAAAATCAAGAACACCAGATGACGGAAGACCAAAGACACTACAAGCCCACAAGGCACGCAACCACTACATATACAACACAAAAAACTAAAGCACTAACAGTGTGAACTCTCAAAAACAGAGTGACATCAGGTGCTCCGGAAGGGTAAGCATGTCCTGCTCTTTATACAGCAACCGTCACACAGTCAGTGGGTCAACCCAGGGTAAAGTCAAAACCGGTAATGTTAAATCCGGAAAGACGTGAATGTAGCTGAAAATGTCAGTTTTCATGTGTGACACTGACATTTCATATCTATTTATGATGTCATGGTGACAGCCATAAAATTTCTGAAGGGACGAAAGTTACAACGGCTGAACATATCCCCGACTCAGCAGTTTTTGTGACAGTGCTTTTGCTCTTTCCACAAAGTCACTGTATGAACTGCACGCTCTACAGTAACGAATTAATTGTGAAATATACACTCCATATGCTGGTGTGGTAGGTATATTGCTGCAGAAAAAGGGAAATTTCACAATTGGAAAGTCAAAATCATCACGTTTGTCATATAGCCTCCATGTTCGTCAATGTATAACAAAAGGTCAAGGTATGAAGCAGAATTTGGTGTATCGGTTGTCTCTTTAATTTCTAGTTAATTGGGGAAGATGCAATGTAAATATTCTTTAAATCTTGGGTTATTAAGAGAAAGTACATCGTCTATATATCTGAAGCTGAAATTAAAAGTCTTGGCTAGTTGTTTTTGTTTTTGTTGTATTAGCCCTTGTAAAATCTTTGCTTCATACGAAAAAAAAGAAAAGGTCAGCTAAAAGTGGCGCACAATTTGTTCCCACTGTATTTCTTGCTTGACTCAGTGTGGTTCTTAACAAAATATGTTTTATCTTTTCCTATTACAAAATATTAATACCTGCGTTCTCCGTTTTTGGTACAGAAACATTGATGTATCAGATCGAAAATTGCTGTTTTAAGTTTATTATGTGGAAGGTTTGTATACAGGGTAGAAAAATCAAAATGTTGAATGTTATTGCAGTATGCGAGACTGTTTGAGGAGAGCTGTTCAGGAGATCTTTGGAATTTTTAAGAATCCACATCTGATTCACGCCGCTCGTAGAATAGGCTTTTTCGCAGTAGCTTTTAAGACCATCTCTAACTGCAGTAAGTAAAGTGGTAATTAGTTTGGATAGGAGCTTAGTGGTGCATCTGGCAGATCCTGCAATGAATCTCTGTTTGTAGGGATTCTTATGAACCTTAGGCTTCCAGTAAATGTAAGGGAGATAACTGTTGTCTACATCCACTTTGATACCAAAGGATGCTAAAACAGAAGTGTGATTTGTGATTATCTCGTCCCTTGATAATGTAGTTGGGGTATAAGTAGGATTGCCAGATGAAGAGTCAATACCCATCTTTTTAACAAGACAGTCTATTAACACAGTATTGTTAGAAGCTTTGTCTGCAGGTACAAATTTACATCTAATTCATGAAGGTTATAATTACGGTATTGTCGTCAGTCATTACGTATGGCCTTCTTTGGTATTAACATTGATTTTTTGATAGGTTCTTTGCATTTTAACTAAACACATTCTTAATTTCTAAAATCTGTATTGCATGGACACGGGTTTTTTATTCCAGTATATGCATGAAATCATTATGCTAAACTCCTCACAGGAAGGGATCTTGGTGGAAGCTGTATACTGAGGGTACATAACTTACTTTGTCAGTTGGTAATGGGTCTGGAGCTGGCATGTTAGTTAACTGCTAGTAGTCTCTTGTGATTTCATGTTTATGTGCGTATATTTAGTTCTTTCTGTTTCATTTTTCACAATTGACTTAGTACTGGTGCCAACTGAATTTTACTGTTTTTACGATTGTTTTTTTTATTTATCACTTTGGCTATAGAGGGAAGGTTTGGGCCCGCCACAGCAGGTTTGCGCCTGTCCTAAGCCAGGAAATTTATTAAGCCTTTGTGTGTCTTGTCTTTTTTCTAGTTAAATTTACTTTATGTCTATAGGAGTCTAGGATGATGTTTATTTCGCTGAACTTGATTACTCTTTATTCAGGGACCGACTTCGACCTGCCGTTGGGTGTTGGGTTTTCTCACCGTTCATTGAAGATCTTATTATTACTCCCTATTGGGTCGTTGTCTCTTTGACACATCCCCCGTTTCCCTTCTTTTTTTCTATTGTCTGCACTTTCTCGTTTGCACCATTTTTTACAAAAATTAGTTACAGCGTCATTAATCATATCAAAACATGCTTGCCAGTTTATTTTTGAAGGTGGGCGATATTTAGGCCCTTTTCTAGAGAATTTTCTAACTTCTTTATCTACAATGATGTTAAGATTCCCCATTAATATATGTCCACAAGGGTCATAGCGATATGGGGACGTGGAACAGTCTCAGCTGCTAGGGTAGTTCTTCTCAAAATCAGCATCACAGGTTTAAAAAAAATGTTTCTAGTAGGTTTTTTTATAAGAAAAGGAAATAACAGACATGCCTTGGTTGTCAAAATAGACGGGTACAAGCTTTTAAATATCTGGGTCCTGAAAAATGCCTGCAATATCAATAAGGTCAATTCCTTTATTAATGTATTTAATTTTCAAGAACTGTTTTATGTGCTCATCGGGTTTGTCGATTCTCGAATAAAGTCGATCAAAACAGAAAGCATCAATAATTTTTGAACATTCATAGAGTGGACTATTAACAGACAAAGTAACACACTCCAAAGAGATTTTATCAAGTTGTGTTACAGTTACAGGAATTGAACAAAGTTTAGTAAACAAACCATGCCGCCCATTGTTTTTGAAAACAGTATATAGATCTTTTACATTTATGAGGTTTTTACTTTTGCTTTTGATACTATAATTTACTTTTCGACGATGTGACCTGCGATGGCGCAATTTTGGAGAAGCAATTCCCATGATGTCAACAGCAGCGCACTGAGAAATGATTCCCTGACCCATGATGTTGTCATTTAACACTAGTGGATAAACTGTCTGTAGTTTTTTAATCCAAGACAGTTCGCATTCTCTTCTTATTCTTCCAAATTCTCTTTGATTGATTAAGGGATTTTTTGACAATTTCTAACGGTTGAATTTTGATATATTTTTTATCATTATCATAGATAGAACAGTATATCTGAAAATTACTGTATATCCTGTCCACAAACATCCTTTGCTATTATCCTTTTTAAAATTCTATGTTGTTTAAAATCAAACCTGAAACTATTTAAAACACTTTTAATTTTGTCATAATTCTATGTACATAAATTAATGCCTGACTTTCCCTGTTCCCCTGATTCAGTCGAATGTTATACGGATTTTCCTTACTGGTCTCTTCCTTTGATCGATTCGGACTTTTATTGTCACTTTTAATTTTCAATTGTCAATAGTATTGCAGAATGTCATTTATACCAATAAAACATTACAAAAAAAAAACAGAGTGACCAAACCTATGTAGAGTTTGCGAGAATAAAGAGCAACTTTTTGATTGTTGGTGTACATAAAAGAAAATAAATTACAATAATGAGAAATTACCTCAGTTAGTTTTAATTGAAGACATATTAAAACTTTTATTAATGAACATAAAGCTGAAACTTTAAAAATCGTTGCACGTTTAGCTGATGATTTTTCATTTACACAGAAAACACAATTTTTAAATAAACCACAGAAATTTTTCAGAAATCAAAATAATTCCACAAATTTTTCACCCAGCCCTAAAAATGATGTAGGCAACGTCCATTAAATACCTCGTCCAAGTCCTATCCTCCCTCTCAGTCACAGATATCTGACTGCTATAGGTTAAAGCAACGGAAGGAAAGTGAAGTTAAACCCAGTGGTTTTGTTGAGTCGTCACAATGTTTGCCTCATTAGGATACAGATGTGCATAGTTCTTTTTCTGAAGTCAAGTCTATTTCTGATCCTGTTAGACAGATCGAGGTAAAATCCCCATCTAGTCCCATTTTGGAGATTTTTTAACCATTTATTAGTGATGGTTTTGTGTCGCTTTTAATTGATTTTTGTAATTCTACCTCCATTCGAATTTCAAAAGATATTAGAGCCTCACAGTCTCGTTTGTTGGCGGAAACCCTGCCGTTTGATGATATTTCTAGTACTGGTAGAAATGTTCTTATTAAAGGGGTAGATTCTAGTAGTTATACTGCTATTCTTCTCCATAATGATTTTATGTCTTCAGACATTGTTTCTGGACCTGTGACTTTATGTTTCAAGTTATCATTGCCCTTTGAAGGTGTGCAAGTTCTTGGGAATGATTTAGCCAGAGATAAAGTTCAAATAAATCCTATTGTAACAGACAAGCCTTCTTTTGATCAGGTTCCTGATTCTGCTGAACAGGAGTTTTCTGGGTTGTATCCTGCCTGTGCATTCACTCGTGCTATGAAAAAGAAATGTGTTGAAGCTCAGAAAATTGATGAAAATAGCACTGATGTTTTTGATTTGTCGGATACATTTATGAGTCATCCTAGTGATGTCGGTAACAAAACAAGCAAGCCCTTAGAGTTTTCTGATAGTTCATTGGTTTAAGGTGAAGGTATTTCTATGTCTACATTTAGCAATGATCAACATAAAGACCCTGAAATTTCATGTCTTTTCAAAGTGAATCTTTGCAGGAACCTTTCACTTATTTTACTAAAAATGGTATTCTTATGGGTAAATGGAGACCTTCTGATGTTTCTGCTGATGCAGAGTGGGCAGTAAAGTATCAGATTGTAGTACCAAAGGTGTATAGAGCTGAGATATTAAGCAAGGCCCATCATACTCCCTTGGCAGAACACAAAGGTATTAATAAGACTTCCAACAAAATTTGTAATTATTTTTATTGGCCTCATCTTAGAAAAGATGTCTCTAATTACTGCAAGTCTTGTCATACATGTCAGTTAGTAGGGAAACCAAACCAAGTTATTCCAAAAGCACCTCTTCAACCTATACCTGCCTTTGGGGAGCCTTTTAGTAGAATAATATTGATAGTAGGTCCTCTACCCAAAATAAAATCTGGTAACCAGTACATGTTAACTATCATATGCACATCCACAAGGTTCCCTGAAGCTATTCCTTTAAGAAATATAAAGACTTAAATCATAAATAGGACTTTAACTAAATTTGTTACTTTGTTTGGCCTATCTAAATCTATTCAATCAGACCAAGGTTCAAACTTTATGTCAGGTGTTTTTCAGCAAGTAATGTATGAATTAGGCATTAAATAGTACAGATCATCTGCATATCACCCTGAAAGTCTAGGCGCCTTAGAGCGATTTCATCAAACCTTAAAACAATGATGCAAACCTTTTGTTTTGACACAGAGAAAAATTGGGATGAAGGAATTCCTTTACTTTATTTGCTGTAAGAGAAGCAGTCCAGGAATCATTAGGTTTGAGTCCCTTTGAATTAGTTTTTGGACATACAGTTAGGGGTCCACTCAAACATTTAAATAACAAAATACCGAAGTTACTGTCAATTTATTTTCTGCATATGTGCATTTCGACAACTTATGTCTCATCACTGCAGATCAAACCAAAACATTTGGAAGTCCATTAACCGAAATACATGTAAAAGCTAATTGAGAACAAATAACCTAAAGGATCTGAATAGAAAAGTTAAAATTCAGCTAAGGACAGAGCTATGCATGTGAGGGAGATACTCCTTAGTTTTAAACAAAATTTTGTAAAATTTAGATATTGCAAATTTTAATACAGTCGGTTTTAGGGCGAGAAAACTAAGTGAGAAAATTTTATCTGAAGAAAAAGACCACTTAAATCTCCTTAATTGCGTTTCAGACTTTCGCACAAAACTTGTGAAAGCTCGTCAACTAGCTGATAAAAATCTTAAATCTAGTCAATGATTTATGAAAGCTAAGTATGACCAAAATTCTGTAAAACGTAATTTTGACCCTGGTGATAAAGTACTTGTTTTACTTCCTGTTCCTAGAAAGCCATTTGAAGCTAGATATTTTGGTCCATATATTGTTGAAAAGAAACTGAGTGATTTAAGGTAAGTGAGAACCGAACCGTCAATCAATAGAACGAACAATCCATGGACAATGGCAACATTGGACACACTAAGAAACAAGGACACCACTTGAGTACGCGCCAAAAAAGAAAAATAAAGACATACATACATATGAGCAACACGGACACAAATATTGTACATTCTATAAATATAGTTAGTGTTGGCCCTGCCAATTCTGAAATTACTTTTGTGAAAAGATTGATTCGCCATCTATCACGCCGAAGTTGGAAAATTCACAGATTCTTCAACATTTGGATTCGAAACTTCAACATTTGCCAACGATTCAAAAGGAACAGTTAAAACAGCTACTCCGTGATTTTGAACATTTGTTTCCTGACATTCCGACATCAACTGAGAAAATATTTCATGATGTTGATGTTGGTGATTCAGTGCCGAAAAAAACAACATCCATATCGACTGAATCCGATCAAACAAAAGTACTTCCATGATGAAATTCAATATTTCTTAAAAAATGACTATATTGAACCAAGCAAAAGCGATTGCAGCTCACCTTGTATTCTAGTGGCAAAACCTGATGGAACTTATCGTATGTGTACGGACTATAGAAAATTAAACAGTGTTACGAAAACTGACTCATTTCTAATTCCGCGCATTGATGACTTTATTGATAAAATTGGAAATTCTAGATACATAACAAAAATTGACTTGTTGAAAGAATTTTATCAAGTACCTCTTACAGAGGGTGCAAAAGAACTTTTCGCATATTTTTTTACACACGCTGGACTTTTCCAATACAAAGTAATGGCTTTTGGCATGAAAAATTCGCCGGCAACTTTTCCATATTATTTGATTGTAATGCTGCTGATGAGAGGTTACTCATTGAAACACGTGTACAGCATAACGAAATTTACTGTTCTTATATCTTTGGTATTTTTTGTATTTTGAACCATTGGGTCGATGCCACTGCTGGTGGACCATAGGTCCCCGAGGGTATTCACCAGCCCGATAGTCAGACTTGTCTGACATGAAAATTTTACCTTGCGTTTTATAAAAATTTACTGTTTTTCTCAAAATTCTAATCACTTAAAAATACTGAGGCTTCCATCCGTGTATAGCACTCGGTAGATGTCTTCGGTACTGGATTTGGCCTCCTATTTCGATATTTTTGGTAATGGGTACTTCTTTTTTTACTCCTATAGGATTATGGCTTTCCATATTATTTGATTGTAATGTTGTTGACGAGAGGTTACTCCTTGAAACACGTGTACAGCATAACGAAATTTACTGTTGTTATGCAACTTTGTCTTTTTTTGTATTTCAGCGTCTCATCAATAGTATTTTTTCTGGAATTGACGGTTGTGAAGCATACATCGATGACATTCTTATATATATACAGTGACACTTGGGAAGAACATTTCAGATACTTCGAATTATTTTCGAACGTTTAAGCAGTGCTATGTTAAAAGTCAATCTCTCCAAGAGTTAATTTGGATGTGCTTATGTAAATTATTTAGGACATGTTGTAGGTCAGGGTCAGGTAAAACCTATTGATGCTAAAATTAGTGGAATTTCTAGTTTACCTAAACCTGAGAACCAGAAACAATGGATGCGTTTTCTTGGAATATCTGGATAGTACATAAAAATTTGTCATAACTTCAGTGAGCCTTTGACTAAATTATTGAGAAAAAAACGTAAAGTTCATTTGGTCTAAAAAGTGTGACGAAGCATTTGAAGAACTAAAAGCCATCCTAGAAAGTGCGGCAGCTTTAGCAACACCTTATTTTGATTGTTAATTTAAATTAGCAGTAGATGCCAGTGATGTTGCTGCTGGTGGTGTTTTATCACAAGAAGGCAAAGATGGTCTAGACCATCCAATTTGTTATTTTTCTAGAAAACTTAATAAACACCAGAGAAATTTAACCACCATTGAAAAAGAATGTTTGTCATTGATTTTGGCTTTACAGCATTTTGAAATTTATGTCACAGCTTCAGTTAAGACTATCATTGTATATACTGATCATAACCCTCTAAAATTTATTCATAAAATGAAAGGTAAAAATCAAAGACTTTTGCGGTGGAGTTTTACTTTACAAGGTTTTAATCTAGATATAATGCATATTAAAGGAAAAGACAATATTATTGCAGATGCATTATCAAGGGTTTAATTTTTTTCATGACACTTCATTGTAAATAGATTTGTTTGCCATTAAATGTTTTCATTGCATTCAAACATTTTCTTTTGGGGGAGTTGTTATAGGTATTGAATATTGTTAATATTCTAAAATACATTGTATTCATTGTTTTATTTAGTACGTAATTTGTTTGGCCTAGTTATGTAAGTTGTTTACAATAAACAAGGGTAAGGTTATTACACCTTAGAACATGTAGAAATTTCTAGATTTTAGATATTTAATACATAGAACTTTCTAGATTTTTCCCTTATTTATTTATATGAGTCATGTGATTGTCAGTTAATGGAGTTTCTGGAAGCATCTTGTTACTGAATATTCTAGTTAGATTGTATGTATAAATACAAAGTAGCAATAAAGGGTAAAGGCAGTCAGTTTAATTAGTTTGTAAAGGATTATTTCGCACACCTTTTGTATTGGAATCGACATCAGTTATCGTGAATCTATTGTCAACTATTTAGTGGGCTTTATAAGGAATTTACATCTGGACATTTATTGCTGGACTTCAGTGAATAATTAATTTGGATATTTACTTGGACTTCATTATTGTCAGATAAGTTTCTATATATATTAAATTTGTAAAATAATTATTTTTCGTCTTATTTAAATTTAATTTGAGCCAAAGTTGTTATATTTTGCTGACTTCAATTTACAATAATTTATAGGTTATTTCTACCTCATAACAGTACAATAATATAATGCTATAAGAAAAAGTTATGAATAGCACTCAGTTTGATTTATTTTTACATTTTTATGGTAATGCATGCTTTTAAGATATTAATGTAGAACGAACATTAACCCAAAACTTACCACAGTTTGTACCCGTATAGCTCGAACTACACATGCACATGTACGTCTCAAAATAGTAACTACAAGTTCCGCCATTTTGACATGGATTAGAATTACATGGATCTGCAAAACAGTTACAATAATAAAAATTAATCCCTTTCAGTGAAAAAATAGATAAAAAAATAGTTAAGAGAAAAGTTTTGAAACGTAGTTTTTCATAGCAACATGCATTGAATGTCATTGAATGATACTTATAATGTAAACAATGAAAGGATATGGAGTAAATGCATATTAAAAAAGTCTCTAAAAACACATGGTAAATAAAACCAAGCAATATTGCTGTTCTTCATCTTGTAGTCACCAAGAGGCCTTCAACAGTGAGCTCTGCTCATACCTCATAGTAAGTTCAAGATTCTATGTTTTAAAGTATCCTAATTTGTTTGTTTGTTTAAAAAATACCAGTCCAAAATAAAAGGTTTATATCCATATCCTTTCGTGAAATATTTAATACAGGAGTTTGTCTTTTATTGCAGTGTGGAGTGTGTAAAACAATTCTCCGTGGTAGAGATGTATGCTCTTTATTTTTCTTAGATATGGTGTACTTGTACATGAGATAATATCTCATGTGTACACTTTGTTCAATACTATTATCTAAATTTATGTAAATTCTAAAACCGAAGGATTAACTCGCACCATCGTAGTTTTGTCCTTAGGTATATTTGATATTACTGATTATTCGGATTTCGTTTGGTTTTATGCATTTTAACATTTTTGAAATTATGGATTTCCTTTGTTTGGGTTCTAGTGCTGCTGATGAGGAATAAATTTCCGAAATGGCCATACAGCTCATTTAGATTATGTCAGTTGGAGTTAACATATGTGTTATGGTCTCATGTTTATTTAATCCATATCCTTTCGTGAAATTATGCAATATATCTTTATGCCAGTAGTGAAACACATCACCTTAGATCCTTAGGGCCCATGTTCAATCCCTTAATTTCCCATCCAATTATGCAAATGGGTTTATATTGTCATCCTTCAGCCCCTTTCCTTCTTCCAAGCGTCACAAACGTAGAGCATCATTAACGTAATGAGGCGGTCGGAGAGTGGTTGGACGATTGGGGTAGGGAGATCCCAGCATACTGGTCACTTACCAAAAATCCTTTTTGTACCCTGATCTATTTCTGATATCCCTGAGTTGTTTCATTCACCGTGTGCCTACTCTTGTGTATCTCCTTGTATTTGGCTTATATCTCGTTGTTGTCGTTCTGAGTTGTTTCTTTTTTTTCTCTCCGTCCAGATCCTAACCACACATACCCTCCATCTTAACACTTATACTAACCAAACTGTAGCTTGGTTTTTGCGAATCCGTCTCTTTTGTTTTGTGTTCTCTGACCCAAACTATAATCATATTTCTAAGCATTGCCATTAGTTTTCCTATCCTGCTCTCATTTATTATTATCTCTCCTTGTTTTGTATACTCTGGAGTCCTTATCCTGTTCTTTAGCTAATGTCTTGATGCATGTGTTTCAATTGCTTTTTTCATAGTTTCTCATAGGCAGCAGAAAAGGGTAAAGGCAGTCAGTCTAATGAGTTTATACAGGATTATTACGCTCATCTTTTGAAATGGAAATCGACATCAGTATTTGTGAATCTATTAATTTTTTATTGAGGATTATAAGTAATATTAATCTGGACATTTATTGATGGACTTCAGTGGATTAATAATTTGGATATTCATTAGTGAACTTCGTAATTTTTAGATACATTTGTAAGTTGATATTTATATATATTGTACATTTAATTTGTAAAATATTTTTTTGTCTTATAAAAAAGTTTATTTGAGTCAAATTTGTTCTTATATTGCTGACTTTAATCTTTTGGGCGTTTCTACCTCATAACATGAAGATTACCAAGAGTCTCAAGGAACACGATCGTGAATGTAACATTTGTAACATTTGACAAACTCTAGCCAGAATATTCTCAGAGAGTAGAAGTGTTGATGGAAGAAGGACACGACACGGAAAGGGCTCGTTTAGCCGCATATTCAGAGATGAATAAATCTGATAATAGAGATCATATGAGAAAACAATTCCTGGAAACGGTGTTCTGGGTGCAGGATTTCAACACAAAAAGATCATAAATACGGCAAGAGGTTAAATAAAGAAGAGACTACGAAACCAGGGAATCTTTGCCATATGCAGTGAAGAAAGAAAATATCCGCTAGATGACTTATTGGACAGCTTCAAGCCACCATCGAGGACAGTAATTACTCGATTTTAAGTCACAGAAGAAAAGAAGAAAAGATAATTTGGTAATGCGGCCTATCCTTATGGTATCCAGACACAAGCCTGGAGAAACGCATAATGCCCCTTTGAAATATATACTAGACTTTACTTAATGACCTCTCTGTCAAAAACCCTTCAGCACCCATACTATCAGAGATAGGACTTTACAAATGTCACCATCGATTTAGAAGCATAAAGTTACCCCAAAAACATATATCAGATGTCTATATAATTGGAGTTACGAAGAATTGCAGTCTGGGTAATTACAGAATTTTGGGTACCCCTATCTCAGAAATTGTTAGAGATAGAACGCTGAAACCTTCACCAATCGCTGTAGAAGATCGAATGTACTCCCGAATCAATATATACATTGTATGGGAAACAAACGATAACTAAATTGAAAAAAAAAAAACACTGCATGCACAAGACCATTGTCATGTTATGTGAAAAGCTAAATTGGCTTAAGTGTCATTCACTTTCGATCTTAATTGGTGGTGCACCTTTTCTGGAAAAAAGCGACATACATCATTTTCTTAAAATAATAAGGACATATCAGCAAAATAACTACAGATGAAAGTGACAACAAAAGTCATAAACAATGAGGGAGACACCAGTAAGATAAATCTATTGGACGTACGGCAAATAAGAGAGCACACAACCCGACATATTTCCGACTTGAAACCGGCATTTTACAGATATAATGGTGGTAGTAAGTGTACTGTCAATGAAACAAATGGGAAAAGTGGCATCACACATCATACAAACTAAATATACACAAACCACTTAAATAACTTAATAAATCACTATTTCTAATCGTTTGAAAACTGTACTTCCAAACATTATATGATGCTACGAAGAGTTTTATCAAAGGAAGGTTTATTAGAGAAAATAAAAGACGTCTTTATGATACTATGCAGGAAAACAATTTGGAAGGTTTATTATTTCTTATCGACTTTGAAAAAGCATTTGACTTTGTTGAGTTTAGTTTTATTATAAATGCACTGAAGAGTTTCAATTTCAGACCTTCCATAAAACATTATATAGGGCGGCAAAAAGTTGTGTCATAAATAATGGATTTTTGTCCTCAGGTAGATCCATTATTCCATGATCTCTTTATAATAGATGTGGAACTTTTATCAATAAAACTTAAAGCAAACCAGAGAATAAAAGGAACTATTATAAATAATTGTTAATCACTGGTAAGACAGTATGCTGACGATTCTTTTTTAACATTAAATGGTTCTGAAATATCATTTCGTGCATCTCTTAAAACATTTGAAGAGTTTTATCCTATATCAGGATTGAAAACTATCAAGTCTAAAACAAATGCAATATAGATAGGTAGCAAAAGATATTTTGACCAAATTAACTGTTACAACTGTCTCATTAAAATTTTAAGCTTTTAGTTATCATTTTTTCATTATGTATGGAATGAAACTATGGTCGATATAAATTTTAAGCAAAAACAATTAATTTTATTAAGCTCATAAGAAGTTTGCAGTATTTGAAACTTACACTACTAGGGAAGATTACAGTTGTCAATCTTTAGCACTTCCAAAGGTTGTTCATTTACTTACATCTAACCTGTATGATGAATGAATTGAAGCGATTATTTCACAATTTTATTTGGGATGGAAAGACAGAGAAACACACTAATTCGAAATTTTTGTGATGGAGGATTAAAAATGGTAAATCTGAAATCTTTTTGTAAATACTTAAAATGTGTTGGGTTAAGTGAGTTTTAACAAATGAATTTGCAGAAAACGAATGGTCTAATAATATTTAATCTGGAGAAATAAAAACTCATGGATGTCATTGAAAAATTAGTAATCCATTCTGGAAAGATGTAATTAAAGGCTTAATGCTAAACCTTTAATAAATTTAATGCATCAATGCATCTTAAGCCTTGATATTTCAAATTTTGTATCTTTTGATGATTTTAAGTATTTTAGTAATTGAAAAACAAAAGTTATTGAAAATTTGATTGATTTATAGTTAGTGACGCGAAAACCTTTTACACATTTGATCATGTAAGTCGTTTGTGTAATTCTTAAAACTTCCTGAAATATTGTAATCTTGTATCCAGCTTTCCGCCACTTCTATAAATCAATTGAAGGAAGGACTAAAGAATTTGACAAAAGACGATCTTGAAAATTTCAGAGTATGTAATATATTTATAACAAAGCTACAAGGTAGCCAAAATTTTATGTATGTGTATCAGGATTTTATATATATATAAAAAAGTATTGTTGTTTACCACGTTATAAGATTGATACAAGGGCACCGAAACGTTAATATGGAAAGTCGTGAATGGAATAGTTATTTTCTTTTTATTTTACAAAACAATTCTTACTTGAAAACTTTCCAATACAAATTGTGCATGGAATTTTGCCAACAAATTTATTTTTATTTAAGGTTAAACTGAAGACTTCAACACTATGTTCTTTTTTGTAAAAGTTTTGATAGACTATCGGGCATGTTTTTTATGAATGTTGCCATACATGGTCTTTATTAATAGATTTTTTCTCTAGACTTCAAAGGGCATTTCAGGGTGCAAATATGGAATAGAAATTTCTACTAAGTTATGTGAAAAATTCCTCATTATTGAATTTGCTTCTTATTATTGCAAATATATATATATATATATGTATACAAATGGAAACCTTGGAAACTTGCAATATCTAAATTTAACAAAATTTTGTTTAAAACTAAGAAGTACCTCACTCAGGCGTAGCTCTGTCCTTAGCTGAATTTTGATCCTTTCGATTACTTGTTCTCTATCAGCTTTTACACGTATTTCGGTTTACGGACTTCCAAATGATTTCATTTGATTTACACTGAAGAGACATATCTTGTCGAAATGCGCATAGGCAGAAACGAAATAACAGTAACATCGGTATTTTGTTATTTTGTTATTTATTACCATTCTGCCGATGCCTCTGCTGGTGGACTGTTAGTCCCTGAGGGTTCACCAACCCAATAGTCAGTACTTCGGTGCTAGCCCGAAAACCGATTTTATTTGGAAACATGCAATATATAAATTTAACAATTTGTTTCAACTTAGGAGCATCTCCCTCAGGCATAGCACTGTCCTTAGTTGAATTTTTGGGTTTCTATTTAGATCCTTTTGATAACATGTTCTCTATCAGCTTTTACACGTATTTTGGTTTATGGAATTCCAAATGGTTATATTTGATCTGCATTGAAGAGACATAAATTGTCAAAAGGCGCAATACGGAAATTAACGAAAATAACAGTAACTTCAGTATTTTGTTATTTAATAGTCATATAAATTGTATGAATGTAAACACTCGAGGTCAGGTGGTGATTATGGGATTGTTGTAAGTCCATGACCATTTCAAATAACAAAATACCGAAGTTACTGTCAAAATAACTAAAAAACAAATTTAAAAAAAAACTTAATAAATCGTACGAGTATTTATTACGGTTTATGCATGGTATTAATTTCCTTTTAAAGAATTTTGTGAAATTTTCTGTGTAGAAGCATAATTGTATTATCGTTCAAAATATAAAATAAAATTTGGGGGTCACCGTGCATTTAAGCCCAAAAACTGAAATTGAAAATTTGAGGATTTTACATAGAAATGATAGGGAAAATGACTATGACTTTAGGAATAACCTAAAAAAAATCTATAATACGTTTTGTTCATACTTTGCATGTCTTCTGAGATCATTATATAGTTTACATATAAAAAAATAAAAAGTAGAAATCACCGTTTAAATTAGAGAGATAAACTGTGAAAGGTTAATTTCTCTAGTGATATCTATATGAAACAACGGCAGTAGAATACCGAAGGAACAAAGGAGTAGTATTTACAAAAATTGAAGTCCAAAGGCATGGCAAAAACGAGAACACAGAAAACAATGGCGTAAGACAGCTACAAAGCACAGAAATAAAAAAAAACAGAACATTCAAAACCAAGGCACTCACAGTGTGAACTCCCATGAAACTGAGAGTGAAATCAGGTGCTCCGGAAGGGTAAGCATGTCCTGTCCTGTTAACAGCACCCGTCACACGATCAGTGAGGCATATATATCTTTTTGAAAAATCTGTTAGGTGGCATTTTTTTAACCCTGAGACAAACCAATTAAAATCCATGGTAAATGTTACTACTCTAACTCTCAAACAGTACCAAGTTTAAATTTTGAAAAGCTTTTGTAATCACTTTAGTATTCAAACATGGACAAGGACAGATCGGTTCCACAGACATAACTGACGAAGGCATACATGTTACTAAAATTTAACAAAACAACACAAAAAAATAAAGCACTGACAGTGTGAACTTCCATTCAAACCGAGAGCGACATCAGGTGGTCCGGACAGGTAAGCATGTCCTGCTCTGTTAACAGCACCTGTAACACTGTAAGTGAGTCAATCCAGGAAAAAGTCAAAATCGATATAGTCAAATCCGGGAAGACGTGAATCTAGCTGAATATGTCCGCTTTCATTTGGGACTCTGACACATCATATTTTTCTACGATGCTATGGTGAAATTCTTTTTTTTTCAAATTATCTCCCTTGTTTAATTTCTGTGTTCTGTAAATCCAGCAACCGATTTAAAGCACGTTTGTAATAGTACAGCTTTACGTACAGATATTGTTAAAAAAGGAATAAGGAATGAAAATTTCAAATACTTTGGAATTTTCTTCGCATATTAAATAACTATTTTTTATATTTTTTAAGAAACCAAGATGAACAATTATTGGACAAAAATGGCGGAATAATACTACCGAGACACCTTAAAGCTAATAACTATATCTATTATTTTTGATGCTCCACGTGATATGTGTAGCATCGGCTTTGATATACAATATAATATTTATAACATCCGCTACTTCTAAACAGGCAATATACATATATTTGATGTGTATCCGTTATTTTTCCTAAGTAATAACTTTTTTCTTGTTAAGTCCTTAACAGAAACTGAATCGATTGAAGAGGAAGAAGATGTAAATGGATGGGATAATCAACTTTAACTGTATTTAATGATGATAAATGATGGTTTAAGCGCTTTTGAAAATTGAAATATTTTCGTGTATCCGCATTTGTGATATATGAAACATATATTGTATCTATATACGACATCATTAATATATCCTTGTATTAGAGTACAGAACAACGCCAAACATGTTATCATTCATAGACAAGAAATAAATATTAGGCAAATGTTAGAACGACAGTAGTTAACTATGGGGGAAAATCTGCGGTTTTCAAAAAACGTTTTTTGAAAACCGCAGATTTTCCCCATAGTTAACTACTATCTACGGGACTAACGAGAATAAACAAACATGTAAGATTTGTTATTCACTACAGTTGAGACGGGTAAAACGGGCTAGATTCTTAGTTCACTCACATTTTTTACGTTGCTTGCGGTTTAAGCATCTCATAAGTAAAACAAAAATCTTATAGGTTTTACTCTTTTTCCATCGCTTAAGACTCTTGTTTAACCTGTTTAAGACACTGCTTATAAACTCTATCATTTTTATATAAGAAAGAAAAATAATAATCCAGTAATAAAAAATGTTTAGAGGAACGCAGTTTTGCGATAGATATGAGTATTGTAACTTTTTACTAGATACTCCTATAGTGTCTCCACAAAATGGTCAACAACAAACAAAAACGGACTACAAATTTAGCATAAATGATAAGGCTCCGTTTTATGACTGGTATAATGGGTATTTTTTAATCAAGTTTAAAGTAGATAAACTAGCTGACGGAGCAGCACCGGACAACGACACAGTATCTGTTATTTCAGATGTAACAAATTTTCTTAGTCAAATGACAGTCCTCCAAAACGGAAAAACAGTTTACGACTGTAATAATTTATCTCTAGCAAATCACGTCAAATCATTGCTTACACTTTCAGATGGTTTCAGATGGTTATGTTAACAGCTTTGGTAAAAACAGCTTTATTTACCCTGATAATGTTGCAATCGCCGATGATACTAATACAGGGTTTAAGGCGAGAACAACGTTAACTAATGCAAGGAAAGAAGTAACAGCAGAAATACCACTAAATAGATTTTCGTTCTTCGCCTCGTTGGAACAAAATTTTTTACCCCCGGCACAGATGGGAATAACGGTAATAATAAACAACGACAATTATTTATTATACAAGGCTGCTGCTGCTGATGACGGTAGAGTTGTAATTACACATTTTGAACTTTGGTTACCCAGACTAAAATTAAATTCTGTTGGTTTAACGGATGTGTTACAAAATTACATGAAACCAAGACGATGGACATACTTAAGAGAATCCATTCACACTAATATCTCGAGTCAATCTGTTGAAGGGTCGTTTCGTATTACAACAGGAATAAAACACCCGAAACACGTAATTGTGTTTTTACAAAGAAACGGGAAGAATAATGATCAACTCCAAAATCCTCTGTTACTTGATACATTCAAATTAAACACAGCAAATACAAATTGTAGTCTCTTAACTGCTAGATTAGAGGTTGGCGCCGGCACGTTTTACCCGGAAACGGCATATAGTTCGAATCAAATCAGCAGAATATTCAGAGATGCCTGTAATT